>JAPYYA010003684.1:0-12597 GCA_028533165.1 Leontopithecus rosalia | reverse complement strand
TGGGGAATGGTGAGGTCAGTTGCAGCCTGGATTCCATGGGGTGAGACACCCACAGCCAGGGGGGACTCCCCACCCCTTCCCTGTCCCCTGCCACCTGTTGTTGGCCATGCCAGGGAATAGGGGTGAACCTCAGACCCCCAGCCCCGTGCCCACCCCTGCCGCCTGCAGGCCTGCGAGGTCCCACAATCCCTTGGCAGGCAGGGCCGGCCTGGGGCCAGGTATGGACGAGACTGGGGATTTCCTGGGGCAGCTGCCTTCATGTTGCCGCCTGGCAGCCTTGGGTGGTGTCGGGAGAGGCAGGGAGCCACAGGCCCAGCACCCTGCCCGTCCTGGCTGTGGGTGTCAATGCTGAGTGGGTTCTGTGGCTGGTCACCCAGGCAGCCCAGTGGGTGCAGGCCACCCGGGGTGCCGGCCCTGCCCTGCCTGGTCCCCGGGGAGGGGAAGGGTCTCTGCTGACCGCACAGTTTGCCGCCTGCTTCTTGTTTGCCGAGGGCTGCAGTGTTTGTTGCCGGGTGAATAATTGCTGGCTGTGTGGTGTCCCCTGGGCCCGCCGTGACGAGGTCCCCCCACCCCTGCGGTGGGACTCGGGGGCAAAGGATTGTGCTGTTCCTGATGGAGCAAGGCTCTCTGGGGGGAAACAACAGCTTCCTCAGCTTCTAGGCTCAGCCGGAGGCCTGAGCAGTGAGGAGCGTTTGTTGGTGCTCAGGAAGGGACAGTGATAAGCTGACATGTCAGCTTCCAAGCAGGCTAGGGTCTCCCTCCTGACACGTCTTGGTGGCCCCCCAGCCCCTGAAGGCACTGCTCTGTCCTCACTGTCGCTCTGGGCCCTCGGCCACACGCACAGCTCACCCAGTCCATCTCAACGCCGTTCCTCCTCTGAGCTGCTGCCCCCACCCTCCCGGCTGTCCCCCATGTGGACTTCGCAGCTTCTCCTTGTCCACCAGCTCTGAGGCTCCCAGAAGCCTTCTCTCTTCTCCTCGTCGGCCTCCTCCTCTCTCTCCCTTCGCCCTCTCCTCACGTCCAATGTCCCACCGTCTGCCACTTTCTTTACACAGTATCTGTGGACCAGAAACTCTCAACATGGCCCGAAGCCCCTCACTGTGCCCCAACGGCACGGCCTCATCACGGGCCATGTCCTGGACACCTCCTGGCGTGTCACAGGCGTCTGATCTTGGGATTCCACCCATGGCCTTCACCCTGGTGAGAAGCCGAGCGTCACATTAGGGACTGGCTTTCCTCAGCCGCACACCCCCGTCCGTGACGGACCCTGTTTCCTTCCCGCGGAGATGTGCCTCTCAGTCGGGGCCGACTTCCCCACCCCAGCGTTTGCCACCATGTCTGTGGCCTGCAGCTGTGTTTCTGCAGCCCGGCCGGCCGCGTGCATTCTTTCCCGTCCAAGACAACCCCTCATCCTACAGCAGAGACAGCGGGCACCGAGAACGCGGCCTGCCTCCCACCATCTCCTGCGTGGGCACCTCAGTGGCCAATAACAGCCAAGAGACCCTGCTGAGCAGAGACAGCGGGCACCGAGAACGCGGCCTGCCTCCCACCATCTCCTGCGTGGGCACCTCAGTGGCCAATAACAGCCAAGAGACCCTGCTGAGCCTGGGATTGGTGTGTAGAACATGAGCTCCCGTGGGACACTGAGAACACACACGGGGCGGGGGACAGCCCCCTCGGGGCCGCGACTTCCCAGCCAGAATGACGATGCTCTCCATTCTCTCAGGATTTCTCACAAATAAAGTGAGTTAATTCCATCTGGGGGCTGGCGGCCTGTGGATCTGGACCTCCTTTGTCTCAGCACTTCTGACTATTCCACGCTTCGCCACCGTGTCACGGGAGCGTTACGTGTGGCCACCGGGTTTCGTGGGTTTTTCTGTCCCAGCTGCCAGTCCTCCGTGAACAGTGTCCTCATCCGATGCGAAGGGGCTGCGGAAGCCACTCACTCAGGTGCCGTCTGCAGACAACGCGGCCTTCCTCCCTGACCGCGCTGCCCAGGAGCGCGTCACAGACCACACGCCACCTCTCCGTTTTGCGAAGCGTCCGTCTCTTCTTCCTTTTCTATTTCTTTAATTTAGGTTTTTATCTTTACCAACTTCTGTCTTTTAAAAATGTGTTCTCAGACATTTGGGTTTTCATTTTTCTAGACACTATTTTTGCCTAAAAGAAAGGCCCACAATAGGCGTACATCCTTTTCAATCTTCTTGATTTTATTTTCCCGAGTGGATTACTTCCTTTAATTATAAAAGGAATATCCAGCCGCGCACGGTGGCTCACGCTGTAATCACAGCACTTTGGGAGGCCGAGGCGGGTGGATCACGAGGTTGGGAGCTCGAGACCAGCCTGGCCAACAAGGTGAAACCCCGTCTCTACTAAAGACACGAAAAATTAGCCGGGCGTGGTGGTGGGCGCCTGTAATCCCAGCTACTTGGGAGGCTGAGGCAGGAGAATCACTTGAACCCAGGAGGTGGAGGTTGCAGTGAGCTAAGATCACGGCATTGCACTCCAGCCTGGGTGACAGGGTAAGACTCGATTTCAAAAAAAAAAAAATACCCGACTACCATTCATACTGGACAAACAATAGAGGGCACAAAAATTAAAAGTGGAAAACGTCCCCCAGCCCCTTCTGGACCCGGTGTGCTGTCATATGTGCAGATTCCTTTCTTGTTTCTAACATGGGGATGTCTAACCTCAATGTGTACATGTGCCTCAGTTTCCCACGAGACTCCACAGTGGCACTGGACCACCGCGAGTTCAGCCACCACCCCGGGATGGAGTCTCAGTATTTCACGTTGTGTGTTTGGCATTGCTTTGTGGTTTCTGTGACTCTGAAGGCCGCTTCAATGTCCTTGTTCATGCACCTTGAGGTGACAGGGGACCGGCTGGACAAAGGCCGGAACCGAGGTGGCAGAGCCATGGGGCACTTACATTCTGAATTTAAAGGATGAAGACAAAATACTCATAGAAATGTGGGCCGGGCGCCGTGGCTCACACCCAACACTTTGGGAGGCTGAGGTGGGTGGACCACTTGAGGTCAGGAGTTCGAGTCCATCCTGGCCAACATGATGAAACCCCATCTGTACTAAAAATACAAAACTTAGCTGGGCTTGGTGGCGGGCACCTGTAATCCCAGCTACATGGGAGGCTGAGGCAGGAGAATCTCTTGAACCTGGGAGGTGGAGGCTGCAGTGAGCCCAGATGGCACCACTGCACTGCAGCCTGGGAAACACAGCAAAAGTACTTCTCAAAAGAAAAGAAAAGAAATACACGCAAATAATCCACAGAGGAGACGCATATGTGATGTGATGCAGAACGGTTAGGCGCCGCCATACACACATGAAGGAAAAAGCCAGGGCGGTTCCTCCAGGGCTGGTGAGGGCGGGGAAGGGCGCCACCAGTCACAGCTGCTGGGGAGACCCAACCCTCCCACAGACGTCCTTTTGAGCAGGACCTTAGCCCTGGGATCCCTGCTGCCCTGGGCCTCCCTCATACTCGGGCAGACCGGGCTCTCAGATGGCTGCGGAACATTCAAACCCTTCTGTTTCATTTTGTTTTGTTGTGAGATGGAGTCTTGCTCTGTTGCCCAGGCTGGAGTGCAGTGGTGCAATTTGGCTCAATGCAACCTCCGCCTGCCGAGTTCAAGTGATTCTCCTGCCTCAGCCTCCTGCGTAGCTGGGACTACAGGCATGAGCCACCATGCCTGGCTAATTTTATTTTTTTGTATCTTTAGTGGAGATGGGGTTTCACCATGTTGGCCAGGCTGGTCGCAAACTCCTGACCTCAGGTGATCTGCCCGCCCCAGCCTCCCAAAGTGCTGGGATGACAGGCGGGAGCCCCTGCACCGAGCCCTATTGGAACATTTCTCAAGGCGTTGGTCAGCAGTGAGCCCAGGACGCAGCAGCACCCACCTCACCACCAGGACACCCTACTCAGGCAGGCTGCAATTTTTTTTCTTTCTTTTTTTTAACAGAAGGAGTCTCGCTGCTCTGTCGCCTAGGCTGGAGTGCAGTGGCACGATCTTGGCTCACTGCAAACTCCACCTCCTAGGTTCAAGCGATTCTCCTGGCTCAGCCTCCCGAGTAGCTGGGACTACAGACACCTATCACCACACCTGCACCTGGCTAATTTTGTATTTTTGGTAGACGTGAGGTTTCACCATGTTGGCCAGGCTGGTCTCGAACTCCTGACCTCAGGTCATCCACCCGCCTCAGCCTCCCATTGGATTACGGGTGTGAGCCACTGTGTCCAGCCCAGCTGCAATTTTCCTATGTGGCTTGTGTCTCTGTGGTCCTCCTGCCATTTCTAGGACCAGAATAGATGATGGGGACCCCCTTCGTTCTCATTTTAATGGTGGTGGCTGGCACTTCACACTTTAAGGCTGTGTTCGCACAGACTCCTGAGGACACGAGCGAACTCTTCTGTGTGAGCAGTTTCTTCCCGTCTCTGTTTGGCATCAGGTTTGTCCTGAGTGGCTTCTGAGTTTCCGCGAGCGCTTCTTGGGCACTTGTAGAGAAGGTTTGCTATTTTAGCTGGTCTTCTGGCAACTGCCCATCTTTCCTGCTCGCACCGTTGCTTCTTCGGGGAAAAATCACGTCACGTGTGAGTCTGTGTGGCGTGCAGGAGTTTTCTTCCGCCACTGAAGGCAAAGAGGCCTGGTCCCCCGTCCCCAGCGGCAGAAGGCAGGCGAGCACAGCAGCCAGCCCCCCTTGACCGCCAGTTCCTGCTCAGCGTCTCAGATGTGCAGGAGCCGGGACTCTGGACAGGGCTGCTACCGGGACACCATCTGAGCGGGCGTCAGGCATCTTCCCGGCGTTCCCCAGGCAGCTGGGTCTCACTGGGCCTAAATCATCCAGGGCCTGTGAACGCTGACCCAGGGGGAGAAGGACACAGTGCTCCCCTCTGCCCGCCGCCAGTCAAGGTGGCAGTGTGTGGAGGAAGATGACTGAGTGGATTTCCATGTAAACCGCTGAGGAGACCCCATGTGGACTCCACAGCCAGCCTGCAGCTTCCCCTCAGGCACTGGACAAAATGTCCAGACAAATGACCTCAGCGACTGCAAACCTCTGTGTTGGCTGCATGGACCCAGAGCAAGGAACAGCCAGGTGGGTCCTGTCAGTTCATCCTGAGAGGCACATGAAAGGGGACACCTGTTCCAGACTCCCAGGAGCCACCCTGCACCAGGAACTGAGGGTCCAGGGGCTTCCGACCCACCCGTCACACCCCCAGGTCTCACAGCACAGTTGGCCCTCGCCTGCGTGCAGAGGTGACCATAGCTGGGGTCACCTTGGAACTCCAGCCGCCGCCGCTCAGGGCAGTCGGCTGGCTGGAGCAAATTGCAGCGGTGCCGGGCTGAGATCGAGGCTGTGTTTCTCTCTATCCAAACAGACAGAACCTTAGGATGAGGCTGTCAGGGACCCTGCCTGGGGGAGCCGTCCCCTCCTGGCGCTGCCTCGGGCTGCCCTGCCTTGCCCGGCGCCCTGCTGGTCCAGCATTGGGAGCCCTTGTACCCATCAGCCCTGGAAAGACACACATAGGGCAGCTGGGATAGAGCCGGTAGCGTCCCAGAGGGTGCCGCCCGGGCATGTCCTGGCAGTCCTCTACACAGATGCCCACGCCACTCAGGGAGGGAGCCATGACTGCCGCCTTGCTTGGGGAAGGAGGGACCCCAGCGACACCTCATTCTGTGGTTGGGACGCACTTCCCGGGAGACCCAAGCGGCTGTCAGCCCTCAGGGAGGGCAACTCTCTCGTGGACCCCGCCTGCAGTGCCAGCGATGGCCCCGTAGGGCCCTGTGCTCTAGGTGGCCCGGCAGCTCAGCTTCCACAGGGAGCTTCAGGAAGCCGTGGAGATGGGCCCAGGGCCCTGGCGCCCAGCCGGTCCTTCTACATAGAGGAACTTCTTCCATCGACTGCAAACAATCTCTACTTTCTCCTAAACTTCTCTGGGAAATCAGCTCCTGAGTACGTGACACCAGGTGGCAGGAGGCTCGCCCCACGGGTGCAGCAGACCCAAAGGGCCTCGGGCTCCAGGGGGCTCCTGACGCAGGAGGAAGATGACAAGGAAGCAGGCCTGCACTCCCCAAGACAGAAGGGGACGGGAACGGGAACAGAGGCGCACGCGGGCCACGGCCCCCAGCCCCGCCTGTCTGCAGACAGCTGCATCCACCCGGATAGCCCAGGCCCCGTGGTCACAGGGAGCCCTGAAATCACACGGCTGCCAACTTCGTTGGTGTTTCCTCAGAAACAGCCCCCGAGCCAAAGCTGGAGGGCAAAGCTCACCGGGAGGGGGATTCGGGGAAGTGCAGGAGGAGGGAGGAGGAGGCCGAGGAGGCCTCCGAGGGGTCTGCGTGCTGTCCTCAGTCATTTCTCCTTCCTTAGTACAGACTGTGCCTAGAAGGGCGTTAGCTTCCCTGCCCTCCAGCTTTCCCTGCGGGCCGGACCCCGGGCCGTGTCTGCAGGTGACTTCCGGGTGGCTGAGGTTGTGTGCACAGGCCCAGCTGTGTCACCACAGTCACCGTATGCCCATCACAAGCTGACCCGGTGTGAAGCCCTCAGAGGCCCCTCAAGTAGCGGCTCAGGGGCTGAGCTCCAACCGCCACACCGGCGGCCATTTCTGAGTCCTTCATTCCCATTATACAGAGAGAGGCAGGGTGAGGGGAAGAGAAAGAGGGAAAGCAAGGGAGAGGGGGAAAGAGAGAGAGCAGGAGCCAGGGAGAAGGGAGAGAGAGCAAGAGAGACGGGGCAGAGAAACAAAGGCAGAGACAGAGACGGAGACAGAGACGAGACAGAGATGAGACAGAGACAGAGACAGAGACGAGACAGAGACAGAGACGAGACAGAGACAGAGACAGAGACGAGACAGAGACAGAGACAGAGACGAGACAGAGACGAGACAGAGACAGAGACAGAGACGAGACAGAGACAGAGACAGAGACGAGACAGAGACGAGACAGAGACAGAGACGAGACAGAGACAGAGACGAGACAGAGACGAGACACAGAGACAGAGACAGAGACAGAGACAAGACAGAGACGAGACAGAGACAGAGACGAGACAGAGACAGAGACGAGACCGAGACAGAAATGAGACAGAGACGAGACACAGAGACAGAGACAGAGACAGATACGAAACAGAGACAGAGACGAGACACAGAGACAGAGACGGAGACAGAGACGAGACAGAGACAGAGACAGAGACAGAGACAGAGACGAGACAGAGACAGAGACGAGACAGAGATGGAGACGGAGACGGAGACAGAGACGAGACAGAGACAGAGACGGAGAGAGAGACAGAGACGGAGACGGAGACAGAGACAGAGACGAGACAGAGACAGAGATGAGACAGAGACAGGGAGCGTGGATGATGAATCGGGACCAGCCTCTGGGCGAGAATCCCCGCAGCAGGCAGGGTCGGAGCAGCTGAAAGCCTGCTTGTTTGGGGCTATTTTTTAAAACAATTGGATTTATAAAAATCTCAGTTTGGTGCCAGTGGGCTCTTGAACTAACGAGCTCAGCCTGACTCGGCCAGCCCCAGAGGCCACCTCTGGCTTTTTCAGGTGGTGACCACTCACCCGTGCCCTCGCCACTCAGGGGAGCCAGGCCACACCGGGTGAAAGCAGGGGCCTCCGGAAGAGAAGGCAGCCTCCTTAGAGGCTGAAATCACCCCCAGGCCCGTTTGGGCTCCAGGGGCCTCTGGGCCCACAGGCAGGTGTGGGTGCTGCGGCGTGAGCCGGGGAAGGGTGTGGACAGCAGGTCCGCGCCGCCAGGGGTGGCAGAGAATCATTTCCTTTACTTGATTCTCACGCACTGACTTGTTTGCTTTGGTCAAGGAAGCCCCAAGGCCTGAGCTTGCTGCATTCTCTGAGCAGAGGCAGACCCGGCAGCCAAGCCTGTGTTGTCCAGAGGCCCCGTTTCCCCACCTCCGGCTCCCAGGCCTCAGGATTAACACAGAGCAAGGAGCCCGGCAGGAAAGGGCTGTCTGAGCCACCAGGGCACCCAGTGTGGGTCCAGATGCCTCCACTGCGCCCTTCAGGGGCAGGTGGGGGCACAGGGCACAGAGAATCATCACAATACTCTGCTCAGACCAGGCCAGGCTCTCCTGCCTCCATGCCCAGGGCATGCAGGCTGGTGTCTGGGAGGTCCAGGTCCGGCAGTGGCCACCCCCCGGTGGCCCAGCATTGAAGGGAAGGGTCAGGCACGGTGCACCCGGACCCCCATGGTCTGCACATGTGCCTCAGGGGGCAGGGAGGTCCTGGAAGGAGGGGATGGGCACGGGGCACCCTGACCCCCTCGGTATTTGTGTGTGCCTCAGGGGGCAGGGAGGTCCTGGAAGGAGGGGACGGGCACGGGGCACCCGGACCCCCTCGGTATTTGCGTGTGCCGCAGGGGGCCCTGGAGGGCAGTTTCAGAGACCACCCTGTGGGTCCTTCGCACTGAATGCCAGGGTTGAACTCACAGGAAGAGAGCTGGGTCTTCCCTGGGTTCCCTGCTTTAAAGGGCAGCCCCAGGCACCTGCCAAAGGAGAGCGTTATCCCTCCGGGGAAAACCAGGTTGCACCCCGGAAAGCTCCCTCCAGCTCCCTCCACCCGGCTGACCCTCCAGGGCGTGCAGGCAGCCCAGGGCCTGGTGGCCCCCGCGGAGCCGCGGTCCTTTTGCTATGCGACAGTGCCACCTGGCGGCCAGTGCCCGCAAGTGCAGCCCTGGAAGGGCGCTCTGGAACCAAGGCCCCTGCGTGGAAATTTTGATTTTCAAAAAATAAATCACGGAGTCAAAACAACGGTGCCCGCATTGAATTCGACAGTGAAGAGTGACGTTCCTCACCCCGCGCTTTAGAAAGCAACTCAGGGGCGCCGACGCCAACAGAAACGTGGCCAGCGCGGCTCCTGAGTGGGAAAGGCTCACCCACCCAGGCCACGGCTTGGCTGAGTGGCACGTGGCGGCCATGCGGGAACGTTCACGGAATATGAGCCGTTTGTCCCTGGTGTTTCCTTTAGAGTCTGTGCATGCGATTTGTAAAACGGCCCACGGAGTGCACGCGCGTGGCGGTGATCGTCCAAGGTTCGGTTAAAGTGAGGTCCTCGTCTCCCGGTCCAGCCCGGGACGTGGTGCCCGGGGCAGGTGGGGGATTCTGAAGGTTTTCTGTCACCTCACGCCGGGCGTCGGTTCTTCCTCGATGGCCAAAGTCAGTCTCTGCTGCCAGGGCGAGGAGGAGGAGGAGGAGGAGGAGGAGGGAAGGGTCACGCTGGCCTGGGCATGAGTGGAAAGCCAGTGACCGTGCATTCATGGGGGTCAGCTAGAGGGGACAGGGGTGCTGTCCCACACCTGGGGGAGCCTACGCCCCATGGTGGCTTCAGAGAGGTGCTCGGGGGTGACGCTTTAGTGTAAATGTGTCCATTCAAAATCCACGCAATGACATGTAACAGGCCGGGCCATAGGGAGGGGCCGAGGCCCTGGGGAAGCCTCCTCTCTTGCGAATGGGGTTAAGCCTCCTCTGAAAGAGGCTCCAGGAAGCCTTCAGCAACGTGCCAGCTTCTGGCTCCTAAATGTCTCTTTCCAGAGTGCTCGAAGAGGACATCATTCAGCCAAGATCTTTGCCATTTTGTCACAAGGCCGGTCTTTCCTCTAGTGTCCCATAAAACAGTCCTCACTTCTGGCCAATGGGTGGCTCATGCCTGTAATCCCAGCACCCTGGGAGGCCCAGGTGGGAGGATCACTTGAGCCCAGGATTCGAGGCCAGCCTGGGCAACATGACAAACCCTCAAAAGACAGAGAGAGAGAGACAGAGAGAGACAGAGAGAGAGAGAGACAGAGAGAGAGAGAGAGAGAGAGAGAGAGAGAGAGAGACAGAGAGAGAGAGAGAGAGAGACAGACAGACAGACAGTGAGAGAGAGAGAGAGAGACAGCGAGAGAGAGAGAGAGACAGAGAGAGAGAGAGAGAGAGAGACAGCGAGAGAGAGGGAGAAGACAGCGAGAGAGGGAGAAGAGAAGCAGAGGCAGACAGAGACAGAGAGGGATGATGAACAGGGAGCAGCAGCCAGGTGAGGTGGCACGGCGTGGTGGGACATGCCTGCAGTCCCAGCTCTTCAGGAGGCTGAGGTGGGAGGATCATTTGAGCCCAGGAGGTCGAGGCTGCAGTGAGCTGCGATCCAGCCACTGCACTCCAGCAGGGGTGACAGAGCCAGACCCTGTCTAAAAAAAAAGAATAGCCTTCACTCTCCGTATTTCTACCAAGTTTCTGCTCACTACCCTAGGGGCCTGCCAATGATTGAAAGTTCAGAATTGTGCGTATCAATCCATCCCAGCCCCATGCCCTCCCTGCCTCTGCGGATGGCGAATTCTTCAGTTACCACGGGGAGCCTGAACGTGGTGGGAGTCCTTGGACCCAGCTCCTGCTCCTCGTCATGACTCTCCCCGTGGTGAGTCACAGAAGGGTGTTGGAGAGAGTCACCTCTCCCGTCCTGATCCGGCTGGGGAGGGCATGCGGGATGAGACCCCTTTCCTGGGGACAGGAGATGGTGGGCATCAGCGGCAGGCAGGAGGGACTGCCTCTGCCTTCCCGAGGTGCTAACAGCCACAGTCGCTGCTGCCCCGATCCTCCTACAGCTGCAGCTGTAAACTGAGGCAGCTGCTATTTCCTCTCCTACAAATATCCCCCAGCCAGGGCTGGGTCCGCAGTGAGAGCCTGCAGGCCATCCGACCACACTCAGCTTCTCACCCGCCGGAGGCTCCCCAGGCTCCAGAGGCTCCCTGGGCAGCTGGAAAGCCAAAAACAGCCCAATTTCAACACAGCAAAGGCACCAATCCCTTCTGGGGACTCCGCAGGTCTGGGACAGGCCACTGTCGGTGGCTGCGCCCTCTGGCGGGTGAGGAGCTGCCTTCAGCTGCCCATTTCTGCACTAGCCAGCACTGGAAAGTTTAGCTCTATCTTTTTGAAAGGTAGCCACAATCTCAAGCTAAAAGATGATCATTTGGGATGCTTTTACATTCAAACATCTTAAATGACGCTTAGCGTCCCACTGAAATGCGTGCGGGTCTGCTGAGAGGCGCTGCAGACAGCCAAGGGCAGTGACCTCCTCCTGGCCACGTCCCCACGCCAGGGTCCCGTAGCCCTGTCTAGAAAACACAGAAGGCCTGGGTGGACGCAGCCTCTTCGTGTGCGCAGCAGCAGGAGTCTCCTCTTTTCCTTCCTGCTTTCTTTTGTTTTTAGTCACGGGCATTCATCATTTAAGACATTCTAGAATTCAAAGTGACCGTGTGTCAAAGGCATGGAGCAAAGCCAGAAGTCACACCTTTTCCTCCTGGAGTCCCCTGAATAAAGTCAGCCTCACCGTCCAAAGAAAAGAAGAGAAGACAAGAGAACAGGGGCCGGGCGCGGTGGCTCACACCTGTAATCCAGCACTTTGGGAGAACAAGGCGGGTGGATCATAAGCTCAGGCGTTAGGGACCAGCCTGGCCAACGTGGAGAAACCCCGTCTCTACTAAAAATACAAAAATTAGCCGGGCATGGTGGCACGTGCCTGTAGTCCCAGCTACTCGGGAGGCTGAGGCAGGAGAATTGCCTGAACCCAGGAGGCGGAGGCTGTGGTGAGCCGAGATCGCGCCATTGCGCTCCAGCCTGGGTAACAAGAGCGAAACTCCGTCTCAAAAAAAAAAGCAAAGAACCTTCCTGAAGCCGCAGGTGAGCTGGTCACACCTGGAAGAGGCGCTGTGCAGTGGCTGGGTCTCAGGATGAGCAGGATTGTAAATGTTTCCGCTCAAGGTGAAGGCTTCTAAGCCGCAAAGTTAAACTGTAACATCACATAACGTTACAACTCTCTTTAGCAAAAGCATTTTGGTCCTTTACACTCCGCGTCAACGGTGCCGGGACGCATCCGGGGCTGACACCTCTCAGCTCCTCCAGCAGCCGGCGGCTCAGAGGCCAAGGTGTGCTGAGCGACTGAGCGACGCATTTCCAGAAGGAGCACGAGTGTTCAGAACAGCTCGTCTTGAAATCCATCGCCCACCTTTGAGAAGGCGAGAAGAAATGATGATTTTGTTGAGACAGTCTCGCTCTGTCGCCCAGGCTGGAGTGCAGTGGTGTGATCTTGGCTCACTGCAGCCTCCACCTTCCAGGTTTAAGGGAATCTCCTGCCTCAGCCTCCCAAATTGCTGGGATTACAGGTATGCACAACCACGCCCAGCTAAGTTTTGTGTTTCTAGCAGAGGCAGGGTTTCACCATGATAGTCAGGCTGGTCTCAAAAATGACAAAGCCATTCTTCATCTCACGGTCCAAGCTGGGACTTGGTGCCCCGGGCAGGCGGGGGATTCTGAATTCCCTGTCACTTCTTGCTGGGTATTGGTTCTTTCTTGATGGCCAAAGTGGGTCTCTGCTGCCAGGGCGAGCAGGAGGTGGGTCACGCTGGCCTGGGTGTCTGTTCGTTGGTGACTGGCAGGGTTTCCAAGGCCTCCTCCTCTCATCTGGATGTCATGCGGTTCAGGCCTGCGACTTCACACACACCTCTCCAAGGCAGCCGAGATGAGCAGCGGGGTGGTCTGGGGGTCGGGGGTGGTGTGGGGTGGTGTGGGGTGGTGTGGGGTCATGTGGGGTGGTGTGGGGTGG
>JAPYYA010003683.1:0-12598 GCA_028533165.1 Leontopithecus rosalia | reverse complement strand
GAATATTATGCAGCAATCAAAAATGATGAGTTCGTGTCCTTTGTAGGGACATGGATGAATCTGGAGAACATCATTCTCAGCAAATTGACACAAGAACAGAAAATGAAACACCGTTTATACTCACTCATAGGTGGGTGATGAACAATGAGAACACATGGACACAGGGAAGGGAGTACCATACACTGAGTTCTATTGGGGGAAATAGGGGAAGGACAGCAGGGGGTGAGGGGGGAGGGATGGCATGGGGAGAAATGCCAAATATGGGTGAAGGGGCAGAAGGCAGCAAAACACACTGCCATGTGTGTACCTATGCAACTATCTTGCATGTTCTGCACATGTACCCCAAAACCTAAAATGCAATGAAATTTAAAAAAAAAACAATAGCAAAGTCCTGGCACCAACCCAAATGCCATCCATGATAGACTGGACTGGGAAAATGTGGCACATATACACCATGGTATATTAGGCAGCAATCAAAAACGATTAGTTTGTGTCCTTTGTAGGGTCATGGATGAATCTGGAGAACCTCATTCTCTGCAAACTGACACAAGAACAGAAAATGAAATACCGCATATTCTCGCTCATAGGCGGGTGATAAAAAATGAGAACACATGGACACAGGGAAGGGAGTACTACACACTGGGGTCTTCTGGGGGTAATAGGGGAGGGACAGCATTGGGGAGCAGGGGAGAAATAGCCTGGGGAGAGAAGCCAAATTTGGGAGAAGGGGAAGAAGGTAGCAAAACAGACTGCCATGTGTGTACCTATACAACTATCTTGGATGTTCTGCACATGTACCCCCAGACCTAAAATTCAATAAAAAAAATAAAGTCTCCCACTATTATTGTGTGGGAGTCTAAGTCTCTTTCTAAGTCATTAAGAACTTGCCTTATTTATCTGCGTGCTCCTGTATTGGGTCCATATATATTTAGGATCGTTACCTCTTCTTGTTGTATCGATCCTTTCACCATTATGTAATGACCTTCTTTTTCTCTTTTGATCTTTGTTGCCTTAAAGTCTATTTTATCAGAGATGAGAACTGCAACTCCTGCTTTTATTGCTCTCCATTTGCTTGGTAAATCTTCCTCCACCCCTTTATTTTGAGCCTTTGTGTATCCTTGCCTGTGAGATGGGTTTCCTGGATACGGCACACTGATGGGTTTTGGCTTTTTATTCATTTTGCCAGTCTCTGTCATTTAATTGGTGCATTTTGCCCATTTACATTTAGGGTTAATATTGTTATGTGTGAATTTGATACTGCCATTTTGATGCTAGCTGGCTGTTTTTCCCGTTAGTTGATGCAGATTCTTCATTTTGCTGATGCTCTTTAGCATTTGGTATGTTTTTGGAATAGCTGGTGCTGGTTGTTCCTTTCTATGTGTAGTGCCTCTTTCAGGAGCTCTTGTAAAGCAGGCCTGGTGGTGACAAAATCTCTGAGTACTTGCTTGTTCCAAAAGGATTTGATTTTTCCTTCACTTATGAAGCTTAGCTTGGCATGATCTGAAATTCTGGGTTGAAAGTTCTTTTCTTTAAGGATGTTGAATATTGGCCCTCACTCTCTTCTGGCTTGTAGGATTTCTGCCGAGAGATCTGCTGAGTCTGATGGGCTTCCCTTTGTGGGTGACCTGACCTTTCTCTCTGGCTGCCCTTAGCATTTTCTCCTTCATTTCAACCCTGGTGAATCTGCAAGGGCGGTGGACCCCACCTGACCCTCTCGCAGGGATGGTGGGGCACCAGGGGCCTCCCACTTATTCTTCACCTCTCATATCTCTTCACTGTGCCAGACTAGAGTCAAGCTCAACAGGGTCTTCTTTCCCCACTGATTCTGCCAAGCCTGTTCCCTTGGCTGTGCTTTTGCTGGATAGTAGGTAGGGACAGTGGGAATCTCGTTCATCCATTTATGTGCATCAGTAATTAGATGATGAGACATTTGGCTACCTTAAGAGAGTTATAGTTACTCTCGCCATTTACCCACACTTCATTGAATTTCTTCACTTTGACATTCAGAGCACTGGGCAGTAATCACATCATGTCAACACCCGCCATGGGCCTTCACGAGGAGCTCTTATAAGGCAAGCCTTGTGGTGACAAAATCCCTCAGTATTTACTTCTCTGTAAAGAATTTGATTTCTCCTTTGCTTATGAAGTTTCTTTTGGCTGGTTGTAAAATTCTGGGGTGAAAATTATTTGCTTTAAGAATGTTGAATATTGGCCCCTCATTCTCTTCTTACTGGTAGGGTTTCTGCAGACAGAACAGCTGTTAGTCTGATAGACTTTTCTTTGTAGGTTAGTTTACTTTCTCTCTGGCTTCCTTAACATTTTTTTCTTCATTTCTACCTTTGAGAATGTGAAGATTATGTGTCGTGGGGTTATTCTTCTCTAGGAGTATCTAAGTGGTGTTCTCTGTATTTCCTGAATTTGACTGTTTGCCTTTCTTGCTAGGTTTGGAATGTTATCCTGGATAATATCCTGAAATGAGCTTTCCAACTTGTTTTTCCTCTCTTTGTCACTTTCAGGTACACCAATTAATTGTACATTTGGTATTTTCACATTGTTTTATATTTCTTGAAGGCTTCATTTGTTCCTTTCCATTCTTTTTTCTCTAATCTTGTGTTCATGACTTAGTATGTTGATTCTTAATCCCTCATATTCTTTCTTCTGCTTTATTGGTTCTGCTATTGATACTTGTGCATGATTTACAAAGCTCCCATGCTGTGTTTTTTAGCTTTATCCGGTCATTTATGTTTCTCTCTAAAGTGGTTATTCTTGTTAGCCATTCCTGTAATCTTTTATCAAGGTTCTTAGCTTTCTTGTCTTGGGTTAGAACATGCTCCTTTAGCTCAGAGGAGTTGTTATTACCCACCTTCTGAAGTCTACTTCTGTCAGTTTGTCAATCTCATTCTCCATTCAGTTTTGTGCCCTTGCTGGAGAATAGTTGTGATCATTTGGAGGAGAGAGGCATTCTGGTTTTTGAAATTGTCAGCATTTTTCTGCTGGTTTTTTCTCATCCTTATGGATTTATCTTCATTTGATCTTTGAGGCTGATGACCTTTATTTAGGGTTTTTGGGTGGGAGTGCTTTTTGTTAACATTGATGTTGTTGGTTTCTTTTAACAGTCACCTTTCTCTTCTGCAGGTCTGCTGCAGTTTGTTAGAGGTTCACTCCAGACCCTCTTCACCTGGGTGTCACCAGTGGAGGCTGCAGAATAGCAAAGACTGCTGCCTTATCCTTCCTCTGGAAGCTTCATTCCAGAGTAACACTGACCTGATGCCAGCTGAAGCTGTCCTGTATGAGTATTTGTCTAAGCCTGTTGGGAGGTCTCTTCCAGTCAGAAATCATGGGGGCCAGGGACTCACTTGATGAGGCAGTCTGTCCCTTAACAGAACTGGTGCTTTGTTCTGGCAGGATCCCTCTTGTCATTATCAGCTGATCTCACAGCCAGCAGGCAGAAGAAATTAAATCCAATGAAGCTGCCCCCACAGCCACCTCTTCCCCCAGGTGCACTGTCCCAGGGGGATGGGAGATTATATATAAGCCTCTCACTGGGGCTGTTACCTTTCCTTTATTGATGCCCTGACCAGTGAGGAGGAAACCAGAGAAGCAATCCAGCCACAGCTTCTTTTGTCTTCTGATTTTTTAAAATCATCACCATTCTAACTAGTGTAAGATGTTATCTCATTTTGGCTTTGATTTGCATTTCTCTAATGACCAGTGATGATGAACTATTTTGCATATGTTTGTTGGCTGCATAAATGTCTCCTTTTGAGAAGTGTCTGTTAATATCCTTCCCCCACTTTTTGATGAGGTTTTTTTTCTTTGGTAAATTCCTTTAAGTTCTTTGTAGATTCTGGATATTAGCTCTTTGTCAGATGGGTGGACTGTGAAAATTTTCTCCCCTTCCATAGGTTGCCTGTTCAATCTACTGATAGTTTCTTTTGCTGTGCAGAAGCTCTTTAGTTTAATTAGATCCCATTTGTCTATTTTTGCTTTTGTTGTGACTGCTTTTGGTGTTTTAGTTATAAAGTCTTTGCTCATGCTTATGTCCTGAATGGAATTGCCTAGGTTTTCTTCTAGAATTTTTATGGTTTTATATCTTGTGTTTAAATCATTAATCTATCTTCAGTTAATTTTTGTATGAGTAGTAAGAGAGGGATCCAGTTTCAGCTTTCTGCATACAGCTAGCCAGTTTTCCCAACACCATTTATTAAATACAGAATCTTTTCCTCATTGCTTGTTTTTGTAAGGTTTGTCAAAAAACCGGCAGTTGTAGGTGTGTGGCATTATTTCTGAGGCCTCTGTTCTGTTCCATTGGTCTATATCTCTGTTTTGGTACCAGTACCATGCTGTTTTGATTACTGTAACCTTGTAGTACATTTTGAAATCAAGTAGCGTGATGCCTCTAGCTTTGTTCATTTTGCTTAGAATTGTCTCGGCTCTGCAGGCTCTTTTTTGGTTCCGTATGAAATTTAAAGCAGTTGTTTTTTTCCAATTCTGTAAAGAAAGTCAATGATAAAACAGATGCAAATTAGTCAAATAGGAACAGCTCTGGAGTGCAGTTCCCAGCGAGGATGCAGAGGGTGTGATCACCACATTTTAAAAGAAGGTTTTACTACCCACAGACCAGGAGGTTCCCAGGTGGAAAAGTGCCACAAGTCTCCAACACAGCTGTTTCAGCCAGTGCAGTGAGTCTATGAACAAAAACTCACACAAAACTCACTCTGGGTGGCCATTTTAACTGTTGACTGGAATACCTGGGAGACAGAGTTGCCTAGTCTACTGAAAAAAGGGGGCTGGATCCAGAAGCCAGGTGATCTGACTCACCGAGTCCCATGACCACAAAGACCAGCAAGCTGAAATGCTCTGGATTGATAATTTCACAGCAAGCAGAGCTGAACCCAAGATGGTCAACCTCTATGGGGGGGAAGGGCATCTGCCATCACCAAGGCAGTCCACCACTACTGAGGCAGTCTGCCATTACTGTGCAGTCCACCATTACTGAGGCAGCCTACCAATACCAAGACAGTCCACCATTACCAAGGCAGTCACCACTACTGCAGCAATCCATAATTACCGAGGCACTCCATCATTATTGAGGCAGTCCACCATTACAAAGACAGTCCGCCATTACTGAGGCAGATTGTCATTACTGAGGCAGTTCTAACTATACCTCTATAAACAAAACCACAAGGAAGTTCACACAGCAGCTGGGCAGAACCCACAGCAGGTCTGCAATGCTTCTACTAGCAGACTGTAACTAGGCTACCCCCTTGGTGGGCAGGCCATCTCTGAAAAAAATGCAGCAGCACATCAGAAAATTATAAATAAAACCCCACTTTCCCAGGATAGAGCACCTGAGGGGAAAAAAAAGGCAGTTATGAGTTTCACTACAGCAGACGTAAACTTAACTACCCAGCATCTCTGAATGGAACAATGAAGGTCACAGATTACCACTTCAGCTCCTATAAGGGACAGACTGTCTCCTCAAGCAACTCTCCACCCCCTATATCCAAAGAGACACCTCAAAGAGGAGAGCTCAGGCTGATTTCTGGTGGGTATACTTCTGGGACAAAGATAACAGAAGAAGAAACTGGCAGCACCACATCACACCTACTCTAAAATTGACCACGTAATTGGAAGTAAATCACTCCTCAGCAAATGCAAAAGAACGGAAATCATAACAAACAAGTCTCTCAGACAACAGTGTAATCAAGTTAGAACTCAGGAATAGGAAACTAACTCAGACCTGCATAACTGCATGGCAACAAAACAACTGGCTCTAGAATGTTGACTGGAAAAATCATGAAATGAATGCAGAAATAAAGATGTTCTTTGAAACCAACAAGAATGAAGACAGCATACCAGAATCTCTGATACACATTTAAAGCAGTGTCTAGAGGGGAATTTATGACAATAAATGTCCACATGAGAAGTGAGAAAACATCTAAAATCGACACCATATCATCAAAATTGAAAGAGCTAGAGGAGCAAGATCAAAAAAACTCAAAAGCTAGCAGAAGACAAGAAACAACTAAAATGAGAGCAGAATTGAAGGAGATAGGGACACAAATAAAACCCTTCAAAAAAATAATAAATCCAGGAACTGGTTTTTCAAAAAGATCAAGAAAATAGACCACTAGCCAGATTAATAAAAAAGAAAAGAGAGAAGACTCAAATAGATGCAATAAAAAACAGTAAAGGGGATATCACTACTGATTCCATGGAAATATAAACTACCATCAGAGATTACTAAAAACAACTCTATGCACATAAACCAGTAAACCTAGAAGAAATAGATAAATTTCTGGACACTTCCATTCTCCCAAGCCTAAACCAGGAAGAAGTTGAAACCCTGAATAGGCCAATGACAAGGGCTGAAGTTGAGGTAGCAATTAACAGCCTACCAACCAAAAAAAGCCCAGGTCCAGATGGATTCACAGATGAATTCTGCCAGACATACAAAGAGGAGCTAGTACCACTTCTTCTGAAACTATTCCAAACAATCCAAAAAGAGGGAATCCTTCCCAAATCATTTTATGAGACCAACGTCATCCTGATACCAAAACCTGGCAGAGACTCAGCAAGAAAAGAAAACTTCAGGCCAATACCCATGATGAACATAGATCAAAAAATTTTCAGTAAAATACTGGCAAACTGATTGCAACAGCACATCAAAAAGCTTATCCACTGTGATCAAGTAGGCTTCGTCCTGGGGATGCAAGGCTGGTTCAACATATGCAAGTTTACAAACATAATTCACCACATAAACAGAACTAAAGATAAAAACCACACGATTATCTCAATTGATGCAGAGAAGGCATTTAATGAAATTCAACAACCCTTTATGATAAAAACCCTCAATAAACTAGGTATTGATGGAACGTATCTCAAAATAATAAAAGCTATTTATGACAAACCAACAGCCAATATCATACTGAATGGGCAAAAATTGGAAGCATTCCCTTTGAAATCTGGCACTCGACAGGGATGCCCTCTGTCACCACTCCTATTAAATATAGTATTGGAAGTTCTAGCCAGAGCAATCAGGCAAGAAAAAGAAATAAAGAGTATTCAAATGGGAAAGGAGGAAGTCAAATTGTCTCTATTTGCAGATGACATGATTGTATATCTGGAAAACCCCATTTTCTCAGCCCCAAATCTCCTGAAACTGATAAGCAACTTCAGCAAAGTCTCAGAATACAAAAATCAGTGTGCAGAAATCACAAGCATTCCTCTACATCAATAACAGACTTAAAGAAAGCCAAATGAAGAATGAACTGCTATTTACAATTGCTACGAAGTGAAGAACATACCTAGAAATACAACTAACATAGGATGTAAAGGACCTCTTCAAGGAGAGCTACAAACCAGTGCTCAAGGAAATAAGAGAGGACACAAACCGATGGGAAAATATTCCATGCTCATGGTTAGGAAAAACCAATGTGGTGAAGAATGGCCATACTACCCAGAGTAATTTATAGATTTAATGCCATCCCCATCAAGTTACCCATGACCCTCTTCACAGAACTGGGAAAAACCACTTTAAACTTTATATGGAACCAAAAGAGAGCCTGCATAGCCAAGTCCATTCTAAGCAAAAAGAACAGAGCTGGAGACATCACGCTACCTGACTTCAAACTATATTACAAGTCTAGAGTAATCAAAACACCATGGTACTGTTACCAAAACAGAGATATAGATCAATGAAACAGAACACAGGCCTTGGAGGCAGTGCCACACATCTACAATCATTTGATCTTTGACAACCTGACAAAAACAAGCAATAAGGAAATAATTCCCTGTTTAATAAATGGTGTTGGAAAATCTGGCTTGCCATGTGCAGAAAGCAGAAACTGGATCCCTTCCTGACATCTTACACTAAAATTAACTCCAGATGGATTAAAGACTTAAACATAATACCTAACACCATAAAAACCCTATAAGAAAACCTAGGCAAAACCATTGAAGACATAGGCATAGGCAAGGAGTTCATGACTAAAACACCAAAAGCATTGGCAACAAAAGGCAAAATAGATAAATGAGATCTATTTCAACTCCAGAGCTTCTGAACAGCAAAAGAAACAATCATTAGAGTGAAGTAGCAACTAACAGAATGGGAAATATGTTTGCAATCTACCCACCTGACAAAGGGCTAATATTCAGAATTTACAAAGAACTAAAACAATTTACAAGAGAAAAAAAGCAAACCCATTCAAAAGTGGATGAAGGCTATGAAGAGATACTTTTCGAAACAAAACATATATGAGGCTAACATATGAAAAAATGCTCATCATCACTGGTCATTAGAGAAATGCAAATCAAAACTAAATTGAGATACCATCTCACCCCAGTTAGAAGGGTGATCATTAAAAAATCTGGAGAGAAGAGATGCTGGAGAGAATGTGGAGAAATAGGAACACTTTTACACTGTTGGTGGGAGTGTAAATTAGTTCAGCCATTGTGGAAGACAGTGTGGTGCTCCCTCAAGGACCAGAAATAGAAATTTCATTTGGCCCAGCAATCCCATTACTGAATATATATATATATATATATATATATATATATATATATATATATATATCTCCAAAGGATTATAAGTCGTTCTATTATAAAAACACATGTACACGTATGTTCATTGCAGCACTGTTTACAACAACAAAGAACTGGAACCATCCCAAATGCCCATTGATGATAGACTGGACAAGGAAAATATGGCACATATACGCCAGGAAATACTATGCATCCATAAAAAACGATAAGTTCATGTCCTTTGTTGGGACATGGATGAATCTGGAAATCATTATTCTCAGCAAACTGACACAAGAACAGAAAATCAAACACCACATGTTCTCACTCATAGGTGGGTGTTCAACAATAAGAATACATAGACACAGGGAAGGGAGCATCATACACCAGGGTCTGTTGAGGGGGACTAGGGGAGGGACAGCATGGGGTAGGCAGTTGTGGAGGGATAACATGGGGAGAAATGCCAGATATAGATGACGGGGATGGAGGCAGCAAACCTTGTTGGCATGCATGTACCTATGTAACAATGCTGCATGTTCTGCGCATGTACCTCAGAACCTAAAGTGCAATAAAATATATTTTTTACAAAAAAAGAAAAGAAAAGAAAGTCAGTGGTAGCTTGATGGGGATAGCATGGAATCTATACATTACTTTGGGCAATATGGTCATTTTCATGATATTGGTTTTTTTCTAACCATGAGCATGGAATGTTTTTTCATTTGTTCGTGTTATCTCTTATTTCGTTGAGCAGCAGTTTGTAGTTCTCCTTGAAGAGGTCCTTCACATCCCTTGTTAGTTATATTCCAAGGTATTTTATTCTTATTGTAGCAATTGTGAATGGGAGTTCACTCATGATTTGGCTCTGTTTGTTTGTTATTGGTGTATAGGAATGCTTGTGATTTTTGCACATTGATTTTTTTACTATGAGACTTGGCTGAAGTTGCTTATCAGCTTAAGTAGATTTTGTACTTAGATGATAGATCTTCTAAATATACAATTATGTCATCTGCAAATAGAGAAAATTTGACTTCCTCTTTACCTATTTGAATATGCTTTACTTCTTTCCCTTGCCTGATTGCCCTGCTCAGAACTTCCAATATTATGTTGAATAGGAGTGGTGAGAGAGGGCTGTGCTTTTTAAGGGGATGTTTTTATTACTTGCATTAAAGGTTATTACTGACATCTGAGATTTTGATTTAGTCATGAAGTAGTTAACTTGTTTCTCTGTAATGATGATTTTGTAATTGTTTTATGGGGTCTATGAGATATTTACTTAAGTGTTTTCTTGTGATGATAGCAGGTATCATTCTTCTATTTCCATGTTTAAAAGTTTCTTAAGGGCTTCTTTTAAGGCTGACCTAGTGGTAACAAATTTCCTTAGTGATTGCTTGTCTGGAAAAGATTTTATTTCTCCATCATTTATGAAGTTTAGTTTGATAAGATGAAATTCTTGGTGCAATTTCAAGAATACTAATTGTGCAAGAACATGATTTGTTTTCCTATCAAAATCCCGTTCCAGGCTTGTAACTCTTAGTTCACATGCACACTGTAGTCTATCTTTAGAACACATTGTGGTTGGAGGCAACAGGAAACTCTTATTTAATGACTCTGTGGGAATGATTTCAGGGTAGAACCTTGACACTGAGTCCAATACAGATAGCTTTCTAGTTTGCCTGTTCTCCAGTGTAATAGCACTGCAGGTTTGTGTAAAGGCAGGGCTCTGTTTTTGAACCCATGCAGCTGGGTATTCATTGTCATGATGTTAGCTATTTGAGTTTACTTGACCTTAGGCTCTGGGAATGTGGTTACGTGACAGCAGAATTGGAAATGTATACATAGTTACCTACTTCCCAGGCTCCTATGTGGCCCACTGAACAGCATGTTTGAATTCTGTAGGGACTGGAGCAGGGTCAGGATAGCCTCGAGTTCAAGTGCTTGCTGTGATGGAGAGAAAGGTTATTTACCAGGTTATTGGCCAGATGATCAGGAAGCGGGAGGCAAAACTTAGGTTGTGAGAACCCAAGGGAATTTGACATGCCTGTTGGAGTTGGGTTTTCAGAAGGGTATTGGGACACAACTAAAATGCTCATGTTGGGGAAAAGTGAGTGTGCTGAGCACCAGAGGTGGCAAGTTTCATTTGACAAGGGGCAGTTGAGGTGGGGAGTTGTGGGGTGTGCATTCTGCTCACTCCTCCTTTACATCTTGGCTGTAGAATTCAATCCATTCTGGTTGTTCACAGCTGTGCCCTGTCTCCTCATTTCCTCTCTGGCTTGAGGGCAGTTGGGCAAGGGCAACAGTATAGGGGATAGAGAAAGTCTTTCAGGTACCTCTGGGCAATTTGGTCCCAGAGAAATACAAAGTCCTGACTGACTGTAGTGTTAGGCAGGGGTGGAGTGGCTGCATAGGGAGCCCAAGCTGAAGGGCGGTGCCTGGCAATAAGCAGTGGGGTTGGAAGTCATGTGGTGGGCAGTCTGGCCACCTGTCAGCAAAGCATTTGTGGCATGCTGGAGTCTCACAAAAGTGCTCAAATAATAAGCACTAATCAGGAAATAAAGGATTTTCACTAGAGATATTTCAAAGAAAATCCAGAGGGTAGTAATTTTTACTTGCTCAGGACCCAGAGGCTATCAATTAGGATTCTAATTTTCAGTAATCTTAGAATCTTTCAAAGCTAGGTAGGGCTGAAATTTTTTTTTAATCACTGGCTTTATACTATAAATATATTGATACAATTATTTATAATTAGAAAGAGTATAAGAGAAAATAAAGAGGGGTAGAAGTGGGGTAAAGGAGGGAAATGGAGTAGAAGGAAATATTTTCTGCTTTTAACCCACATCATTCCCCTCTAAAATTAATTTTTACATATTACATTTATTATTAATATTAATAGCTAATGTTTATGATGTGTCTACTCTGTGTGACATACTACACTAAGCATTTTTTAATGTTTTATCAATAAGAATTAACCATATCACAATTAGGTAGGTCCCATTACTATATTTATTGTTCAAGAAAGATAACTAATACCTTGAGAGGCTAAGGAATTTGATTTTAACTGACGTAATAAGCTCTGGACTAACATTGTTTTGTAACTGTCCTTTTGTAACTGATGATATATAGAAGAGCATTAACATGTAGCCACATCAAAATCTTATGCATAACATAATGTACCATCATTGAGTTTTACAGTATTTTACCAATTTTTCCTTTATGAATATTTGAGCTATGTAAATTTTGTTTTACAATTACTGATACTGACATAGTTAACATCATTAAATATATATCTCTGTGCAGGTATAGTAGTGCTTACGTAACATAGACTTCTTAAATTGTTCTATTCCTTTAATTTATGGGTCACTATTACATTGTGTTAATTACTGGGCTCATATGTTTTTATCTGTATAAAACTTTTTTCCTCATTTTTATATTTAAAAAACATGTTTTAATCTTTCATATTTTCTACTCTGGTTGAACTTGACAATCACCCTGTCAATTTTCAACAACAAAATTCTATGGCCTATTAATCTTTTACTTAGAACTGCATTTAATTATTTTAGACTAACTTAAGTTGTAGTAATATTTTTACAATATCCAGCCATCATGAAACTTATTATTACATGCCTCTGTCAGCCATTTTTATTTCTTCTTCTCTGAATTTTCTATTTATATATATTGGTCTTATTTTTCCTGTCATTTTATCTTTCATACTAATATTAATAATATCTTTATTAAGATTATTAACACATCTACAACCATACAATCTTTGATAAACCTGACAAAAACAAGCAATGGGGAAAGGATTCCCTGTTTAATAAATGGTGTTGGGAAAACTGGCTAGCCATGTGCAGAAAGCAGAATCTGGACCCCTTCCTGATACCTTACACTAAAATTAACTCCAGATGGATTAAGGACTTAAACATAAGACCAGGCACCATAAAAACCCTAGAAGAAAATCTAGGCAAAACCATTCAGGACATAGGAGTAAGCAAGGACTTTATGACCAAAACACCAAAAGCATTGGCAACAAAAGCCAAAATAGACAAATGGGACCTAATCAAACTCCACAGCTTCTGCA
>JAPYYA010003682.1:0-12599 GCA_028533165.1 Leontopithecus rosalia | reverse complement strand
TACTTGCTTATTCCTAAAATATTTTATTTTTCCTTCAGTTGTGAAGCTTAGTTTGGCTGGATATGAAATTCTGGGCTGAAGGTTCTGTTCTTTAAGGATGTTGAATATTGGCCCCCACTCTCTTCTGACTTGTAGGGTTTCTGCTGAGAGATCTGCTATAAGTCTGATAGGCTTCCCTTTGTGGGTAATCTGACCTTTCTCTCTGGCTGCCCTTAATATTTTCTCCTTTGTTTCAACCATGGTGAATCTAACGATTATGTGCCTTGGGGTTGCTCTTCTTGAGGAATATCTTTGTGGTGTTCTCTGTATTACCTGGGGTTGAATATTGTCCTGCTTTGCTAGGTTGGGAAAGTTTTCCTGAATAATATCCTGAAGAATATTTTCCAGCTTGGATTCATTCTCTCCGTTGCATTCAGGTACCCCTATCAAACATAGATTAGGTCTTTTCACATAGTCCCATATTTCTTAGAGACTTTGCTCATTTCTTTTTGTTCTTTTTTCTCTAATCTTGTCTTCTCATTTTATTTCATTAAGGTGGTCTTCAACCTCTGATATCCTTTATTCTGCTTGATCAATTCAAGTGTTTAAACCTGTGCATACTTCTCGGAGTTCCCATATTGTATTCTTCAGTTCCATTAATTCACTTATATTCCTCTCTAAATTGTCTATTCTCATTAGGATTTTATCAAACCTTTTTTCAAAGTTCTTAGTTTCTTTACATTGGGCTAGAACATGTTCTTTTAACTCACAGAAGTTTCTTATTATCCATCTTCTGAAGCCTGATTCTGTTAACAGAATGCACTCATTCTCCATCAAGCCTTGTTCCCTTGTTGATGAGGAACTCCCTCTTTAGAGGGAGAGACATTCTGATTTTGAGTATTCTAAGCCTTTTTATGCTGGTTTCTTCCCATCATTGTAAATTTATCCACCTGTTGTCTTTGTAATTACCAACTTTCAAATTAGGTCTCTGAGTGGATGTCCAAGTTGTTAATTCCCAGGGCCGAAATATGAGCAACCCACTGCACCAGCCGAAACAGCAGCGTTAAGACTGATGGTGTTTTTCTGCCTGGGAATCTCCAGTCTGACTTCCTTCTTGAGTCTGTAATAGGCGACTCTGTGTTCCCGGAGCTCCAAACGTCAGTCAGAAGGGGAACCAGTCCTGTTTGCTCTGCACCAAGAGCTGCCATGCCGAGGTGCTGGCAAAACTGCTGCACCGGCCACAAGAGTCGCGCTGGTGACCCTTGGGGCTCCTCCACTGGGAATCTTCTGGTCCGTGAGTGACAAAAATTTGTCTGAAAGTGTGGCGTCCTCTCGTTCTCTGTTCTGAGATGTTAGTGATCAGCCATCTTGGATCATTTCAGACTTTCTTTTTCTTCTCTTTACCTCAATTATGCAATCTTAGTTTATTATGCATCCCAGTACAAATCCTCAGCTGAAATTTTTAAAATATGCTTTCGAAAAACTAGTGTTATCAAGAATCACCAGTAGTATTACCAAAAGACATTTGATCAATTATTAATATACACACATATACACCACACTTATATTTAGAAACATTATATAGTCATATATGAAATCACACACAAAATGTTAACATTGTAGTGAATATTAATGAATATATTATATTTCGTATTCTGCAGACCTTGGACAAAAGCGTTTATTGTCATCTGTGTCCATATGTTTGAATATCTTATAAAGTGTCACTAATTAGAAACATTTTAGCTTTGGGTCTTTTTTTCCAGACTTATCTATTGCTATGAATTGAATTGTGTTCCTCCAAATCCACATATTGAAGAATGTCCCAGTAATATCTCAGAATGTAGCCTTATTTAGGCCTTTCTAGAGGTAATCAAATTACAATGAGGTCATTAGAATGGGCCCTAATACAATATAACTTGTGTCCTTAACAGAAGGGGAAATTTGGACATAGAGACATTCATAGAGGGACAATATGAAGATGCATAAGGAGAAAATGGCCAATTAGAGAGGCCAGGAAGAGATTCTTGTCTCACAACCCTCAGAAGGAATGTCTCCAGAACTGTGAGATAATATACTTCTATTGTTTAAGTCACCTGGTCTGTGATACTTTATTGCTATCCTAGTAAACTAAGTATGTTCATAAACCACAGTCCTTATTTTATGTAGAAATATGTACAAAAGTGTTTCAGTAGGTGGCACCACCTTCCGTTTAGTTGACCAGCAAAAACCTGAGAATCATTCTTCAGTTTTTACTTTCCCTTATTTCCCATATAGAAACTATCAGCAAATATTTCTTAACTATCATCACTTTTCTTCATTACTACCACTATTACAAAGTCTAACCCGACCAAGCATGGTGGCTCATGCCTGCAATCTCAGCACTTTGGGAGGCTGAGGCAGGTGGAACACCTCAGGTTAGGAGTCTGAGACCAGCCTGGCTAACATGGTGAAACCTCATCTCTACTAAAAATACAAAAACTAGCCAGGCATGGTAGTAGATGCCTATAATCCCAGCTACTCAGGAGGCTGAGGCAGGACAATTGCTTAAACCCAGGAGGTGGAGGTTGCAGTGAGCCTGGATCACACCACTGCACCCCACCCAGCCTGGGTGGCAGAGTGAGGCTGCCTCAAAAAAAAAAAAGTCTAAGCCTACAATATCTTGTCTGGAATATTGAAGTGGCCTTCTAACAATCTATTTGCTTCCATTATTTTTCATCTGTAATTCATTCTTATTGGAACAGAGTGATATTTTTAAAATATAGTAATTTCATGTCTCTTCTATGCCTGAAACCCTTGTGGGGCTCCCCTTTTATCATAGAAGAAATCCAGACTTCTCACCCAGTTTACCAGGCTCTTTAGCTTTCTTACACACAATTCAAGGGATTTTGGCTTTAGACCTGAGCAGGTAACTGCTACCCAACTATGCCCTTGACTTAAGTGACTAGAAAACTGGACAACAAATTATGTTTTGAGATGTTGGGCAATAGACAGTGAGGGACTGAAATTTCTGAGAGAAAAACAAATGAGCTAAGCACCATTATCATCTGGCTTTTTACCTAGAGAAAATTTCTGGGAGTGGGCATCAAATGGAACATTGTAATCTCACCAAGATGAAGCCAGAGATCTGACTTCCAGGACATAGAGGCAGCTAGAATTTGCAGGACAAGGTAGTGAGGATAAAGGAGCTCTGATAAGAAGAAGCTTCATAAATCTACATAGGAGAACCCACTGAGCCTTTTTCTGAATATTAAACTGTGCATACACAGGGTAAGATAGCATGAGGCCAGGGAAAGAGCCAACTACTGAGTAAAAAACATCCACTGGGGAGTGGTGAAAGAACAATTTATAGAGCTCAAACAAGGCTCAAAGAGTGAAGCATCATCATTAAAAACACTTGGTGTTTAGTGGCGCCCCAGAGAGAAGAAACCTAGATAGTAGAGCTAATACAGCCCTAGAATAAAAGCTATACTAATTTCACATTAACAAAGTTCAAAACAAGTCTTGAAAGGATCAAGCTGATGTGTGAGTAAATTGTTAGCCTGATGGAACAAAATTCAATACTCTATTTAAAAAAACGCAAAAATCCAAACACTCAACAATGTAGCACCCATAACATCCAGTAACTAGTAAAAAATTACAAGGCAGATGCAGAAAGTTACAAATCCTAATCAGGATTAAATCAGCCATTAAGATGGATTCATAAATAATGAGAGAAATGATAGAGTAAGAAGACAAGGTAAGACTTTAGACTTCAAATTTGCTCATGGGTTTACTGGAAAGCATAAAAATAGTAAGAGAGTACATAAGAAATCTCAGTACAGAACTGTAATTTATATATGACTAAATGACTAAATGGAAATCCTAGAACTTTAAAATAATATCTGAATTGAAATTTTTACTAGATTAAACACTGCAGAAGAAAAGAATACTAAACTTGCAGATGGGCAACAGATATGATCAAAATTTAATGACAGAGAGAAAAGAAACAACAACAAAAAGTCTTAATGATCCATAAGTCAATATCAAACCATATATTGTATATGTTTTTATTTTTTATTTTACTTTAGGTTCTGGGGTACATGTGCAGGTCATGC
The DNA here is from genome assembly GCA_028533165.1 of Leontopithecus rosalia. Taxonomy (NCBI): domain Eukaryota; kingdom Metazoa; phylum Chordata; class Mammalia; order Primates; family Cebidae; genus Leontopithecus; species Leontopithecus rosalia. The sequence continues at coordinate 8,526 of JAPYYA010003682.1, read as the reverse complement.
AGGGTTGTTGCATAGGTGCATACTATATCTGACATTTCTCCCTATGTTATCCCTCCTGACCCTTCCTACCCCCTGCTGTCCCTCCCCTAGACCCACTCAAATGCCCCCAGTGTGTGACGCTCCTTTCCCTGAGTCCATGTTCTCATTGTTCAATGCCTGCCTATGAGTGAGAACATGCAGTGTTTGGTTTTTCTGTTCTTGTGTTAGTTTGCTGAGAATGATGGTTTCCAGATTCATCCAAGTCCCTACAAAGGACATGAACTCATCGATTTTTATGGCTGCATAGTATTCCATGGTGTATATGTGCCACATTTTCTTTATCTAGTCTATCATTGATGGGCATTTGAGTTGGTTCCAGGTCTTTGCTATGGTAAACAGGGCTGCAGTGAACATACGTGTGCATATGACTTTATAGTAGAATGATTTATAGTTCTTTGTGTATATACCCAATAATGGAATGGCTGGGTCAAATGGAATTTCTATTTCTAGATTCTTGAGGAATCACCACACTGTCTTCCACAATGGTTGAACTAATTTACACCCCCATCAACTGTGTAAGAGTGTTCCTATTTCTCCACATCCTCTCCAGCATCCGTTGTCTCCAGATATTTTAATGATCATCATTCTAACTGGCATGAGATGGTATCTCAATGTGGTTTTGATTTGCATTTCTCTAATGACCAGTGATGATGAGCATTTTTACATATGTTTGTTGGCCTCATATTTATCTTCTTTTGAAAATCATCTGTTCATATCCTTTGCCCACTTTTGAATGTTTTTTTTTTTCTTATTCTATATCTGTTTTAATTCTTTGTAGATTCTGGGTATTAGTCCTTTGTCAGATGGGTAGACTGCAAAATTTTTTTCCCATTCTGTTTGCTGCTAGTTCTCTCTAATGACGGTTTCTATTGCTGTACAGAACCTCTGAATTTTAATTAGATCCCATTTGTCTATCTTGGCTTTTATTGTCATTTCTTTTGGTGTTTTAGTCATGAAGTCCTTGCCTATGCCTATGTCCTGGATGGTTTTGCCTATGTTTTCTTCTAGGGTTTTTATGGTATTATTTTTATGTTTAAAACTTTAATCCATCTGGAGTTAATTTTAGTGTAAGGTGACAGGAAAGGGTCCAGTTTCTACTTTCTGCACATTGCCAGTTTTCCCAACATCATTTGTTAAACATGGAATCCTTTCCCCATTGTTTATTTTTGTTATGTTTGTCAAAGATCAGATTGTTGTAGATGTGTGGTGTTGCCTCTGAGTCCTCTGTTCTGTTCCCTGGTCTATGTCTCTGTTTTGGAACCAGTACCATGCTGTTTTGATTATTGTAGACTGTAGTATAGTTTGAAGTCTGGTAGTGTGATGCCTCCAGCTTTGTTCTTTTTGCTTAGGATTGTCTTGGCTATGCGGGCTCTCTTGTGATTCCATATGAAGTTTAGAGTGATTTTTTCTAGTCCAGTGAAGAAGGTCATTGGCAGCTTGATGGGGATAGCATTGGATCCATAAATTACTTTGGGCAGTATGGCCATTTTCACAATATTGATTCTTACTAACCATGAGCATGGAAAGTTTTTCCATCTGTTTGTGTCCTCTCTTATTTCATTGAGCAGTGGTTTGTAGTTCTCCTTGAAGAGGCCCTTAAATCCTTGTTAGTTGTAATCCTATGTATTTTATTCTCTTTGTAGCAGTTGTGAATGGGAGTTTGCTCTTGATTTGGCTCTTTGTTTGTCTGTTATTGGTATTTAGGAATGCTTGTGAATTCTGCAAATTGATTTTGTATCTGGAGACTTTGTTAAAGTCGCTTATCAGTTTGAGAAGATTTTGGGCTGAGATGATTGTAAATATACAATCATGTTGTCTGCCCATAGAGACAATTTGACTTCCTTCTTTCCTAACCGAATAGACTTTATTTCTTTTTCTTGCCTAATTGCTCTGGCTGGAACTTCCAATCTATATTGAATCAGAGTGGTGAGAGAGGGCATCCTTGTCTAGTGCCTTATTTAAAAGGGAATTCTTCCTGCTTTTGTCATTTCAGTATGATATTGGCTGTAGGTTTGTCATAAATAGCTTTTATCATTTATGATATGTTCCATTGATACCTAGTTTATTGAGAGTTTTTAGCATGAAGGGCTGTTGAATTTTGTTGAAGGCCTTCTCTGCATCTATTGAGATAATCATGTGGTTTTTGTCTTTGGTTCTGTTTTTGCAATGGATTGTATTTATGGACTTGCATATGTTGAACCAGCCTTGCATCCCCAGGCTGCAGCCTACTTGATTGTGATGAGTAAGCTTTTTGATGTGCTGTTGCATTCGGTTTGCCATTGTTTTATTGAAGATTTTTGCATTGATGTTCATCATGGATATTGGCCTGAAGTTTCCTTTTTTAGTTGAGTCTCTGCCTGGTTATGGTATCAGGATGATGTTGGTCTCATAAAATGAGTTAGGGAGGAGTCTCTCTTTTGGTATTGTTTGATATAGTTTTAGAAGGAATTTAACCAGCTCCTCTTTGTGTGTCTGGTAGAATTTGGCTGTGAACCCATCTGGACCTGGACTTTTTTTGGTTAGTAGGCTATTGATTGCTGCCTCAACTTCAGCCCTTGTTGGTGGTCTATTCAGGGTTTCAACTTCTTCCTGATTTAGTCTTGGTAGTGTACAAGCATCCAGGAATTTATCCATTTTTTTCCTGATTTACTGGTTTATGTGCATAAAGCCATTTGTAGTAATCTCTGATGGTAGTTTTATTTCTATGGGATCAGTGTTGCTATCCCCTTTATCTTTTTTTATTGCAACTATTTGATTCTTCTCTCTTTCTTTTTTTATTAGTCTGGCTAGTGGTCTATTTTGTTTTGATCTTTTCAAAAAAACAGCTTCTTGATTTATTGATTTTTTTAAAAAAGGTTTTTTGTGTCTCTATCTCCTTCAGTTCAGCTCTGGTTATTTCTTGTCTTCTGCTAGCTTTTGAGTTTTTTTGATCTTCCTCCTCTAGCTCTCTCAATTTTGATGATAGGGTGTCAATTTTAGATCTTTTCTTGTTTCTTATGTGGGCATTTATTGCTATAAATTTCCCTCTTGACACTGCTTAAAAGTGTCCCAGAAATTATGGTAAGTTGTGTTGTCATTCTGATTTGTTTCAAAGAACATCTTTATTTCTGCCCTCATTTCATTGTTTATCCAGTCGACACTCAGAAGCAAGTTGTTCAGTTTCCAACTGGTTGTGTGGATTTGAGTGTGTTTCTTAATCCTGAGTTCTAATCTGGTTGTGCTGTGGTCTGACAGACTGTTTGTTATGACTTCCATTCTTTTGCATTTGCTGAGGAGTGATTTGCTTCCAACGATGTGATCAGTTTTAGAGTAAGTGTGACGTGGTGCTGAGAAAAATGTATATTCTGTGGATTTGGGGTGGATTGTGAGATGGGTTTTCTGAATACAGTACACCGATGGGTCTTGACTTTTTATCCAGTTTGCCAGTCTGTGTCTTTTGACTAGGGCATTTAGGCTATTTACATTCAATGTTAATATTGTTATGTGTGCATTTGATCCTGCCATTTTGTTGCTGGCTGGTTTTCTTGCCTGTTAGTTGACTCATTTACTTCATTGCATTATTGGTCTTTGCTATTTGGTGTGCTTTTGCAGTGGCTGGTACTTGCTCCTTTCCAAGCTTAGTGTTTCTTTCAGGAGTAGGGCAGTTCTGTCAGGTGACAAAAATCTCTCAGTAATTGCTTGTCCATAAAAGATTTTATTTCTCCATCACTTATAAAGCTTAGTTTGGCAGGATATGAGATTCTGGGTTGAAACTTCTTTTCTTTAAGGATGTTGAATAGTGGCCCCACTCTCTTCTGGCTTGTAGGATTTCTGCCAAGAGATCAACTGTGAGCCTGATTGGATTCCCTTTGCTAGTGACCCAACCTTTCTCTCTGGCTGCCTTTAGCATTTTTTCCTTCATTTCAACCCTGGTGAATCTTATCATTATGTGTCTTGGGGTTGCTCTTCTTGAGGAATATCTTTGTGGAATTCTCTGTATTTCTTGGATTTGAATGTTGGACTGCCTTGCGAGGCATGGGAAGTCTTCCTGAATAATATCCTGGAGCATGTTTTCCAGCTTGGATTCATTCTCATCATATTCAGATACACCGATTAAGCATAGATTACATCTTTTCACATAATCCCATATTTCTTGGAGGCTTTGCTTGTTTCTTTTCACTCTTTTTTCTCTTGTCTTCTCTTTTTATTTCATTGAGTTGGTCTTCAATCTCCGTTATCCTTTCTTCTGCTTGATTGATTTGGCTATTAAAACTTGTGTTTGCTTCACATAGTTCTCGTGCTGTGTTTTTCAACTCCATCAAGTTGTTTATGTTCTCTAAGTTGGTTATTCTAGTTAGCATTTCGTCTAACCTTTTTTCAAGGGTTTTGGTTTCTTTGCATTGAGTTAGGACGTGTTCCTTTAGCTCAGAAAAGTTTGTTATTATCCACCTTCTGAAACCTCTTTCTGTCAATTCATCGCACTCTTTCTTGGTCATGTTGTGTTCCCATGTTGTTGAGGGGTTGTAATCCCTTGAAGGAGAAGAAGTGTTCTGGTCTTTGATGGTTTCATCTTTTTTGCACTGCTTTTTTTTTCCCGTCTTCATTGATTTACCTGGCTGTGATCTCAGGGAGCTGCTTGATGAGGTCACTTCTCTGCTTGTCAAGGCACTACTGGGTTTCTAGGGACTCCTTCAGGTTGCTAGGTATTTGTAGTTGCAATGAGAAAATGAGGACAGAGAATGTGGCAGAATATTCTTTTGAAGGAAAAGGGCTAATATTTTCAAGATTTGGTGAAAACTGTAAACTAAAATCACTGATTCAAGAATCTGAACAAACTCCAGCTGCATAAACACACACACACACACACACACACACACACACACACACACACACACACAACTAGAAAAAGGCATGCTATAATTAAGCTGCTAAAAATTAGTGACAAAGAACAAAATACTAAATGCTTTTAGGATATATTAGAGAGAAATAAGATATATTACACAGAGAAATAAGATATATTACACCAACTGGAATAACCATAAGAATAGCCACTGACATCTCATAAAGAACCATATAAGCCAGAAGACAACAATAAATTTTTAAAGTCCTAAGGAAAAAAATGTGTCAACATAGAAGTCTGTTGACAAAGACTTCTGTAAAAAAATTTTACCTCCTGTAAAAATGGCTTTCAAAAATGAGATTGAAATAAGAACAAAGTTAAATGCACAAAACCTGTGAAGATTTTTTTTCTCATTGGGCTACAATGAGAAATGTTACAATGAGATATGTTAAAGGAGAAGTTCTGGCCTGAAGTAAAGGCTCATGCCTGTAATCCCAGCACCTTGAGAGGCCAAGGTGGATGGATTGAGCCCAGGAATTTAAGACTAGCCTGGGAAACAGAGGGAGACCCCATTTCTACCAAAAAATTTTTAATTAGTCTGATGTGGTGGTATATGCCACTAGACTCCAGCCTAGGTGACAGAGCAAGACCCTGTCTCAAAAACAAAACAAAACAAACAAACAAAAACAAAAATAACAATGTTTTTCTGGCAGAAGGAAAATGATACCAGATGGAAACTTGTACTATGTGAAGAAATAAGTAATTACAGATATAGTCAATATGCAGGCAATAAAATATTTTTATAGTTAGTTGCTAATTTCTTTAATAGATAATTAGTGTAACAATGTAGTATGAGATTTATCTCATGTGTAGAAAAAATTATAAAAACCTTAACAAAATGAATGGGGAAAGGATAAATAAAAGTGTATTATTATAAAGTTCATACATGCATAATTATATAATATTATTTGAAGGTTAATTATAATACACTGAAGACATATATTGTAAAGCTCAGCAGGATGATTAAAACAAAGACAGAAAAAGGTACAGTTAAAAAATAAATAGGAAACATAAAATAGAATATACAAATACTTCAATTAATCTAAAAAGTTAGAAAATGAGAAAAAATAATGAATAGCTAGGAAAATTACAGTCAATTGCAACATGGTGTCACTTAAATAAATGTCAGTAATTGAATTATGTGTAAATGATGTAGCCATTCCTATTAAAAGAAAGACATTTTACTTTGAAAAAACGTCATATTATTTGCTGTTTATCAGAAAAACCCACTAAACAGAAAACAGATTAAAAGGAAAAGGTAAAAATATATACATCATATAAACACTAATCTTAAAAGAATGAGACTGACTATACTAATTCATCCAGAAGATATAATAATTTTAAGTGTAAAATCCACAAAGGGAAAACTGAGGACATTGAAAGGAAAAATAAAACAATCCAAAATTACAGTTGAAAAATTTTAACATTTTTCTTAGTAATTAATAGAAGAAATAGACAACAAAAATTAGTAAGTATATAGAAGACTGGGATGACATAATCAACCTTCTCAACCAAATTGTCATAAACCGATGCAGACATACAACTGCAGAATAATTTTTTTTTCAAATGAAACATTAACTAACAACATTAGTGAATTGAACATATTCTATAAGATTGAAATTTCTGATTACAATGATATTGTTAGAAATTAGTAGCAAAAGATATATGAAAAAATCCTCAAGTAATTGAAATTCAAACATCACACTTCTAAATAAGCCATTTGGCAATGAAGAAAGTACTAGAGTATTCCCAGCTAGACAGATATAAATAAAAAGTAAGGAGATATAAAGTATTAATGCAGGAATAAAAAAGCGATATTTCTTTATAGCTTTTAACATAGCTTTTAACATAACACAACAAGGAACAGTATGAATAATTTTATAACTCATACAAAATAAACAATTTTCTTAAAAGATACAAATTAGCAAAACTTAAATAATAGAATGTAGGAATATTCAAATAGCTTTTTAGTTCCTTTAGTTTTAAAAGAAATTAACTTTGTAATTAAAGATCTTCCCACAAAAAAATTTCATACCCAAGATGGCTTCACTTGGGAATTCTATCAAACATTTAGGGGATAGTTAACACCAATTTTATGCATTTTTTCTGCAGAAAAATAGCTTCCACAATCTCCTATACTCACCATATCACAGAAATTATCAATTTATACTATTCTATATGTTTTAATTTCTATCTCATTTGTTACCCTGAAGTCAACCTTTTAACTCTGTATTCTCAATGACCAGGATGGTGTCTGGCATATAATTTTTGCTAAATAAATGTTTGTTAATTTGTTTTAAGTTAACATGTGTTAAAAATGTTGATACTCCCACCAGAAATATACAAGAGTTTTGGTGGTACCACATCCTAGCCAGCATTTTATGCTGTCAAATAAATTTTTTGATTTTAGCCATTTCTGAGGGTGTGTTGGTATCTCATTATGGTTTTAATTTGCATTTTTCTCTGACTAATAATGTTGAGCATTTTCATGTGAGCATATGGCCTTTTGTATACCTTTTTTGTAAGGTACCTATTAAGGCTTTTGCTCATTCTTTTAAAATTATTATTATTAGGCATTAAGTTCTGGATACATATATGGTATGTACAGGTTTGTTACATAGGTACACATATGCCATGGTGGTTTGCTGCATGTATCAACCCATCCCTCCATTAGGTATTTATTCTCATGCTATCCCTGCCCTAGGCCCTACACCCTGACAGGCCCTAGTGTGTGATATTCTCCTCCCTGTGTCCATGTGTTCTCATTGTTCAACTCCCACTTATGAGTCAGAACATGCAGTGACTGGTATTCTTTTTGTGTGATAGTTTGCTCATGATGGCTTCCAGCTTCATCCATGTCCCTGCAAAGGACATTAACTCATCCTGTTTTATTCAAAGATCAGATGTCTGCATAGTATTACATGGTGTATATGTGCCACATTTTCTTTATCCTGTCTATCATTGATAGGCGTTTGGGTATGTTCCAAGTCTTTACTATTGTGAATAGTGCTGCTATAAACATACATGTGCATGTGTCTTTATAGTAGAATACTTATAATCCTTTGGGTATATGCCCAGTAATAGGATTCCTGGGTCAAATGGTATTTCTAGTTCAAGATCCTTGAGGAGTCGCCACACTGCACTGTCTTCCAGAATGGTTGAACTAATTTATACTCCCACCAACAGTGTAAAAGCATTCCTATTACTCCACATCTTCTCAAGCATCTGATGTTTCCTGACTTATTAATGATCGTCATTCTAACTGGTGTGAGATGGCATCTCATTGTGGTTTTGATTTGCATTTCTCTGATGACCAATAATGATGAGCTTTTTGTCATATGTTTGATGGCCTCATAAATGTCTTCTTTTGAGAAGTGTCTGTTAATATCCTTTGCCCAATTTTTGATGGGGTTGCTTGTTTCTTTCTTGTACATTTGTTTAAGTTACTTGTAAATTCTGGATATTAAACCTTTGTCAATTCTGGATATCAGCCCTTTGTCAGATGGGTAAACTGCAAACATTTTTTCCCATTCTGTTGGTTGCCGATTCACTCTAGTGACTGTTTCTTTTGCCGTGCAGAAGCTGTGGAGTTTGATTAGGTCCCATTT
>JAPYYA010003681.1:0-12602 GCA_028533165.1 Leontopithecus rosalia | reverse complement strand
CATCAACAAAATGAAGAAACTCCATTAACTAACGGGGAAAACAGCCAGCTAGCATCAAAATGGCAGTATCAAATTTACACATACCAATATTAACCCTAAATGTAAATGAGATAAAGGCACCAATCAAAAGACACAGATTGGCAAATTGGATAAAAAGCCAAAACTCATCAGTGTGCTGTATCCAGAAAACCCAACTCACATGCAAGGATACACAAAGGCTTAAAATAAAGGGATGGAGGAAGATTTACCAAGCAAATGGGAACCAAACAAAAAAGTAGGAGTTGCAATTCTCATCTCTGATAAAATAGACTTTAAAGCAACAAAGATCAAAAGAGACAAAGGACATTACATAGTGGTAAAATGATCAATGCAACAAAAAGAGCTAACAATTCTACATATATTTGCACCCAATACAGGAGCACCCACATTCATAAGGCAAGTTCTTAATGACTTACAAAGAGACTTAGACTCCCACGAAACTGTAGTGGGAGACTTTAACACCCCATTGTCAATATTAGACACTAACCAAACGGAAAATTAACAATGATATCCAGGACTTGAACTCAGACTTGCAACAAGCAAACCTAATAGATATTTACAAAACACTCCACCGCAAATCCACAGGATATACATTCTTGTCAGCACCACATCACACCTACTCTAAAATTGACCACGTAATTGGAAGCAAATCACTCTTCAGCAACTGCAAGAGAACTGAAATTATAACAGTCTCTCAGACCACAGTGCAATCACGTTAGAACTCAGAATTCCGAAACTAACTCAGAACCGCACAGCTTCATGGAAACTTAACAACTGGCTCTTGAATGTTGACTGGATAAACAATGAAATGAAGGCAGAAATAAAGATGTTCTTCAAAACCAAGAAGAATGAAGACACAACATACCAGAATCTCTGGGACACATTTAAAGCAGTCTCTAGTGGAAAATATATAGCAATAAGTGCCCACATGAAATGCAGGGAGAGATCTAAAATTGACACCCTATCATCAATATTGAAAGAACTGTAGGAGCAAGATCAAAAAACTCAAAACCTAGCAGAAGACAAGAAATAACTAAGATCAGAGCAGAACTGAAGGAGATAGAGACACAAAAACCTTTCAAAAAATCAATAAATTGAGGAGCTGGTTTTCTGAAAAGATCAACAAAATAGACAGACCACTAGCCAGATTAATAAAAAAGAAGAGAGAGCATAACCAAATTGAAGCAATAAAAATAATAAAGGGGATATCATCACAGATTCCACAGAAATTGAAACCATCATCAGAGATTATTACAATCAACTCTATGCACATAAAGTGGTAAACCTGGACGAAATGAATAAACACCTGGTCACTTGCCTCCTCTTATGCCTACAACAAGAAGAAGTTGAAACCATGAATAGACAAATAACAAGGTCTAAAGTTGAGGCAGCTATTAAGAGCCTAACACCCATAAAAGCTCAGGTAGAGACGGTTTCATGGCTGAATTCTACCAGACACACAAAGAGGAGCTGGTATTATTTCTTCTGAAACTATGCCAAATAATACAAAAACGGGAACCCTTCCCAAATCATTTTATGAGACCAATATCATCCTGATACCAAAACCCAGCAGAGACTCAACAAGAAAAGAAAACCTCAGGTTAATATACACGATGAACATAGATACAAAAATCTTTAATAAAATACGGGCAAACCCAGAGATTCCCAGGTGGAGGAGACCCACGGGTCGCCAGTGTTGCTTTTATGGCCAGTGCGGCTGTTTTGCCGGTGCCCCAGTGCGGTGGTTCTCTGTACAAAATAAACTTGTCTGTGTGCCTTTTTACCTGGCAATTGGAGGTCCAGGAAGGCAGAGTAGCCCATTAATCTGACTAAAAAGGGGACTGAAATAGAGAGCCAGGCCAGGAGATTCCTGGGCAAAAAAAGCACCATGAATCTCATCGCTGCTGCTTCAGATGGTGCAGTGGGTTGCTGCATGAGAAGTCACACAGACCCTGGCGCCTTTTCAACAGGCAACTGGAACACCTGGGAGAGAGTTGACCGTTCAACTAAAAAATAAAGGCTCTGAGGCAGGGAGCAAGGTGATCAGGCTTGGCTGGTCCCACCCCCACAAAAAAAAACAGCAATTGGAAACGCTCTGGGTTGAGAGTTTCACAGCAAGCACAGCTAAACCCAAGATGGTACAGCTCTGTGAGGCAGGGGCGTCTGCCATTACTGAGGCACTCCACCACTAAGGAGGTAGTCCGCCATTGCTGAGGCAGCCAGCCATTGTGGAGGCAACCTACCATTGCCAAGGCAACCAGCCATTACAGAGAAAGTCTGCCATTACAGAGGTGGGCCACCATTGCTGAGGCAGTTCTAACTACACCCATATAAACAGGACTGCAGGGAAGTTCACATGGCATCTGAGCAGAGCCCACAGCAGCTCAGCAAAGCCTCTGAAGGCAGACAGTGACTAGGCTGCCTCCTTGCTGGGCAGGGAAGCCCTGAACAAAAAGGCAGCAGCTCAATGGAAACTCATAAATAAGACCCTAACTCCCCGGGACAGAACACTGGGGGAGAAAAAAGGGGGTTTATGAGTTTTGCTGCAGCAGACTTAAACGTTCCTGCCCAGAAGCTCTGAATAAAGAATGGAGATCCCAGCTCAGCACTTGAGCTCCTAGAAAGGACAGACTGTCTCCTCAAGCAGCTCCCTGACCCCTGTATATCCAGAGAGTCACCTCATAAAGGAGAGATCAGACTGACATCTGATGGGTATCCTTCTGGGACAAAGATAGCAGAAGAAGAAACTGGTAGCAACCCTTACTCTTCTGCAGCTGCTGCAGATAATCCTCAGGCAAGCAGGGCCTGGAGTGGACCTCAGCAGTCCTACCACAGAGGGGCCAGACTGTTAGATGAAAAACTAAGAAACAGAAATAACTTCATCATCAACTGGACATCCACCAGAGACCCAATTTGAAAATCAGAAACTACAAAGATGACAGGTGAATAAATCCACAAAGATGGGAAGAAAACAGCGCAAAAAGGAGAAAAACACCAAAATGAGACCACCTCTCCTCCTCCAAGGGATCACAACTACTCAACAGCAAAGTAATAAGGCTGGATGGAAAATGAGTGTAATGAAATGAGAAAAAATAGACTTCAGAAGGTAAATAATAAGAAAATTCTGTGAGCTAAAAGACCATGTTCTAACCCAATGCAAAGAAACTAAGAACCATAAAAAATATTTCACGAACTGATAACAAGAATGGACAACTTAGAGAGAAATATGAGTGAATTGATGGAGCTGAAAAACACAACATGAGAACTTTGCGAAGCATGCACAATTTTAACAGCCTAATTGACCAAGCAAAAGAAAGGATATCAGAGGTCGAAAACAAACTCAATGAAATAAAATGAGAAGGCAAGATTAGAGAAAAAAGGGTAAAAAGGAATGAACAAAGTCTCCAAGAAATGTGGGACTATATGAAAAGACCTAATCTATGTTTGATAGGTGTACCTGAATGTGATTAAGAGAATGAATCCAAGCTGGAAAATACTCTTCAGGATATTATCCAGGAAAACTTCTTCAACCTAGCAAGGCAGGGCAATATTCAAGCCCAGGAAATACAGAGAACACCACAAAAATATTCCTGAAGAAGAGCAACCACAAGGCACATAATCATCAGATTCACCAGGGAAGAAATGAAGGAGAAAATGCTAAGGGCAGCCAAAGAGAAAGATATGGTTACCCATAAATGGAAGCCCATCAGACTCACAGAAGGTCTCCTGGCAGAAACTCTAAAAGACAGAAGACAGTGTGGGCCAATATTCAACATCCTTATAGAAAATTATTTTCAACCCAGTATTTCATATCTAGCCAAACTAAGCTTCGTAAGTGAAGGAAAAATTAAATCCTTTGCAAACAAGCAAGTACTCAGAGATTTCATCACCACGAGACCTGCTTTACAAGAGCTCCTGAAAGAGGCACTTTACATAGAAAGAAACAACCAACCACTCCAAAAACATACCAAATGGTAAAGAGCATCAACACAATGAAGAATCAGCATCAACTAACGGGCAGAACAGCCAGCTAGCATCAAAATGGCAGTGCCAATTTTACACATAACAATATTAACTCTGTAAATGGACTAAATGCCCCAATCAAAAGACACAGACTGGCAAATTGTATAAAAAGCAAAAACCCATCAGTGTGCTGTATCCGGTAAACCCATCTCACATGCAAGGAGACAAAAAGGCTCAAAATAAAGGGATGGAGGAAGATTTACCAAGCGAATGGAGAGCAAAAAAAAGCAGGAGTTGCAATTCTCGTCTCTAATAAAATAGACTTTAAAGCAACAAAAATCTAGAGACAAAGAAACACATTACATCATGGTAAAAGGATTAATGCTACAAGAAGAGCTAATGATCCTAAATATATGCACCCAATAAAGGAGCACCCAGATACATTAGGCAAGATTTTAATGACTTAGACTCCCACACAATAATAGTTGGAGACTTTAACACTCCCTTGTCAATATTAGACAGATCAATGAGACAGAAAGTTAACAGGCATATCCAAGACTTGAACTCAGACCTGGAACAAGCACACCTAACAGACATTTACAGAACTCTCCATCCCAAATTCACAGAATATACATTCTCAGCACCACATCACACCTACTCTAAAATTGACCACATAATGGAAAGTAAATCACTCCTCAGCAAATGCAAAAGAATGGAAATTATAACAAACAGTCTCTCAGTTCACAGTGCAATCAAGTTAGAACTCAGAATTCAGAAACTAACTCATAACCACACAGCTTCATGGAAACTGAACAACTGGCTTTTGAACGTTGACTGGAAAAACAATGAAATGAAGGCAGAAATAAAGAAGTTCTTCAAAACCAATGAGAACGAAGACACAACATACCAGAATCTCTGGGGCACATTTAAAGCAGTGTCAAGAAGAAAATATATAGTGATAAGTGCCCACATGAGAAGCAAGGAGAGATCTAAAATTGACACCCTATTGTAAAATGAAAGAGTTAGAGGAGCAAGATTTAAAAAAAACTCAAAATCTAGCAGGAGACAGGAAATAACAAAGATCAGAGCAGAACTGAAGGAGAGCGAGACACAAAAAGCCTTCAAAAAAATCAATAAATCCAGAACCTGGTTTTTCAAAAAGATCAACAGAATAGGCAGGCCACTAGCCAGATTAATAAAAACGAAAAAAGAGAATAACCAAATAGATGCAATAAAAAATTATAAAGGGGATATCACCACAGATTCCACACAAATTCAAACCATCATCACAGAATATTACAAACAACTCTGTGAACTTAAACTATTAAACCTGGAAGAAATGGATAAATTTCTGGTCACTTGCCTCCTCCCAAGCCTAAACCAGGAAGAAGTCGAAATCTTGAATAGACCAATAAGAAAGTCTGAAGTTGAGGCAGCAGTTAAGAGACTACCACCCAAAAAAAGCCCAGGTCCAGATGGGTTCACAGCCGAATTCTACCAGACATACAAAGAGGAGCTGGTACTATTACTTCTGAAACTATTCCAAATATTTCAAAAAGAGGGAATTTTTTCCAAATCATTTTATGAAACCAACATTCTCCTGATACCAAATCCCGGCAGAGACTCAACAAGAAAAGAAAGCTTCATGCAAATAAACTTGATGAACATAGATGCCAAATTCTTCAATAAAATACTGGCAAACCAATTGAACCAGCACATCAAAAAGCTTATCCACCATGACCAAGTAGGATTCATCCCGGGGATGCAAGGAAGGTTCAACATACACAAGTCTATAAATGTAATTCACTGCAAAAATGGAACAAAAGACAAAAACCACATGATTATCTCAATTGATGCAGAGAAGGCCTTTGACAAAATTCAGCAGCACTTTAAGCTAAAAACCCTCAATAAACTAGGTATTGATCAAATGTATCTCAAAATAATAAAAGCTATTTATGACAAACCAACAGCCAATATCATACTGAATGGGCAAAAACTGGAAGCATTCCCTTCAAAATCTGGCACTAGACAAGAATGCCCTCTCTCACCACTTCTATTTAATATGGTACTGGAAGTTGTAGCCAGAGCAATCAGGCAAGAAAAAGAAATAAAGAATATTCAAAGAGGAAAGGAGGAAGTCAAATTGTCTCTAATAGCAGACGACATGATTGTATATCTAGAAGACTTCATCGTCCCATTGTCACAGCCCAAAATCTTCTGAAACTAATAAGCAACTTTGGCAAAGTCACAGGATACAAATATCAATATGCAAACTGAAAGAAAAACACTTTGAATTTAATATGGAACCAAAAGAGAGCCCACATACCCAAGTGTATTCTAAGCAAAAAATAAGAAAGTGGGAGGCATCACACTACTGGACTTCAAACTATACTTCAAGGCTACAGTAATCGAAACAGCATGGTACTGGTATGAAAACAGAGATATACACCAAAAGAACAGAACAGAGGCCTCGGAGGCATCACAACATGTCTACAACCATCTGATCTTTGACATACCTGACAAAAACAAGCAATGGGGAAAAGATTTTCTGTTTAATAAATTGTGTTTGCAAAACTGGCTAGCCATGTGCAGAAACTTAACCCCTTCCTGACACCTTACACTAAAATTAACTCCAGATGGATTAAAGACTTAAAGATAAGACCCAATACCATGAAAACTGTAGAAGAAAATCTAGGCAAAACCATTCAGGACACAGGAGTAGGCAAGGACTTCATGACCAAAACACCAAAAGCATTGGCAACAAAGCCAAAATAGACAAATGGGACCTAATCAAACTCCACAGATTCTGCACGGCAAAAGAAACAGTCATTAGAGTGAATCGGCAACCAACAGAATGGGAAAAAGTTTTTACAGTTTACCCATCTGACGAAGGGTTGATATCCAGAATTTACAAAGAACTAAAACAAATTTACAAGAAAAAACCAAAGAAGTCTATTCAAAAGTTGGTGAAGGATATGAACAGACACTTTACAAAAGAAGACATACATGACACCAACAAACATATTAAGAAATGCTCATCATCACTTGTCATCAGTGAAATGCAAATCAAAACTACATTGAGATACCATCTCACTCCAGTTACAATGGCGATCATTAAAAAATCTGGAGACAACAGATGCTGGAGAGAATGTGGAGAAATGGGAACAGTTTTACGTTGTTGGTGGGAGTGTAAATTAGTTCAACCATTGTGGAAGACAGTGTGGAGATTCCTTAAGGACCTAGAAATAAAAGTTCCATTTGACCCAACAGTCCCATTACTGGATATATATCCAAAGGACTATAAATCATTCTACTATAAGGACACATGCACACGAATGTTCATTGCAGCACAGTTTGCAATAGCAAAGACCTGGAACCAGCCCAAATGCCCATCGATGATAGATTGGAGAGGTAAAATGTGGAACATATACACCATGTAATATTATGCAGCCATCAAAAACAATGATTTGTGTTCTTCGTAGGGACATGGATGAACCTGGAAACCATCATTCTCAACAAACTGACACAAGAATAGAAAATCAAACACCGCATGTTCTCACTCACAGGTGGGTGTTGAACAATGAGAACACATGGACACAGGGAGGGGGGCACTATACACTGGGATTTGTGGGGGGGAAATAGGGGAGAGACCACAGGGAGTGGGGCACTGGGGATAGAGAGCATGGGGAGAAATGCCAGATATAGGTAAAGGGGAGGAAGGCAGCAAATCATGCTGCTATGTGTGTACCTAAACGACAATTTGCATGTTCTTCACAGTGTACCCCAAAACCTAAAATGCAATAAAGAAGAAGAGAAAAAAAGAAGCAGAATTAGGACATATGCTATTAATGATCTTTTTATATATTTTTGAGTCATAGTTTCACTCTTCCTTTATGTTTTTAACATTGTGTTTCAAATGTAAAATTCATAAAATCTTCACACATAGACCTTAAAAGCATTAATATTACAAGAAATAATTATTATATAAACATTATCAGAAACATTTAAAAACACTTTTGTGATTCTTTTTGAATATGTTATGTAAATACATTGTAATGACAACATATTTTCAGTTATGATGAGATGATCAAATTATCTCTCATTGCTTAGCACAATTCTGCCCATACAATGCAATTGACATTGTTATATATTTGTCTGAAGGTTAAATAATATTAGGACATACAAAACTTACAAGTGTCCAAAATGGCAGTTTTATTTTCTTACCTTTACAGAACTATAGTATTTCAAACCAGCAAACAACTTTTCTTTGTGACTGATTTCACTACCTTTTAGCCCTTTGAGGTTAGCATTTATTGATTTTGCTTTTACTTTGATTGGATCTTACCTACCTCGGTGCTTCAGTAAATTGAAACCTTCTGTAATTCATGGAAGAAAGCTGAAAGCAAGGTTATGAGAAAATGTACACTGACCTCAATTTGTTTCAGACTATATTGGTAAAATTATTGTTGCTGTGTTGCAGAAGTGACCTTGCTGGATTTGTGTAAATTTAATTTATAATATTCTCTACAGCTGATGAAAAACTGGCCTTAAGGGTAAGAATTAAAATAAAATTATTTTAAAATTAAAAAAAAGGAAACAATGTTGTTTAGTAACAAGAATTTAACATTTCAACCTGAATGTCTCCCTATGCTGAAAAGACAAATATATGACCATAAAAGCTAAAACAAAACTATGCATGAGACTACCTTCCAATGCGACACTCAACCTTCAGAGTTAAACACCTGTGTGTATGCAGCAGCTTAGGAACACTCTATCTAGAATCTAAAAAAAGATATATCCAGTGAAAACCTGGGCCATGGAAAATAGCAGAAAAACTGCCTGTAAAACCCAGAGGGAAGATATTTGTGAATTGGCTGTGCTGTGTGTCTGTTCAAGTAAAAGAGTTGAACCTATGTTTTCATTCAACAGTTTAGAAACATATTATGTAGGGGAATGAAAATTGGACTTTTATCCTGAATATCTGCCTGTGCTTAAAAGACAAATATCTCACTATAAGAGCTGAAGGGAAGTTATGTGAGAGACTACTTTCCAATGTGTGCACTGAGCATACAGTGTTAAACTGCTTTGTGTATTAAACAGCTTAGGCACATTCTGTGTGTAGAATCTAAAATCAGGTATTCCAGTGAAAACCTGGCCTATGGTAAAAAGCAGAAAGACCGCCTGTAAAACCCAGAAGACAGACATCTGTGAAATGATGTGGCTGTGTTTCCTTTCAACTAAGAGGGTTGAACCTATGTTTTGATTCAGCAGTTTAAAAATCCATTTTGTATAAAATGAGAATTGGACATTTCAGTCTTAATGTGGGCCAATGCTGAAGACTAATATCTCACCATAAAAACTCACATGAAACTATGTCTGGGACTCCTTTCCAATGCATGAACTCAACTTATAGGGTTAAACTGCCGTGGGTATGCAGCAGCTTAGGAATACTCTCTGTGTCAGTTTGCTGAGAATGATGTTCTCCAGATTCAACCATGCCCCAACAAAAAACACGAACTCATCATTTTTGATTGCGGCATAATATTCCATGGTGTATATGTGCCACATTTTCCCAGTCCAGTCTAGTATGGATGAGAATTTAGGTTGATTCCAGGTCTTTGCTATTGTAAAGAGTGCTGCAATGAACATTTGTGTGCATGTGTCCTTACAGTAGAACAATTTATAGTCCTTTGGATATTTTCCCAGTAATGAAATTGCTGCGTCAAATGGAATTTCCATTTCTAAGGCCTTGAGAAATCGCCACATTGACTTCCACAATGGTTGAACTAATTTAAACTCCCATCAACGGGGTAAAAGTGTTTCTATTTCTCCTCATCTTCTACAGGATCTGTTGTCTCCAGATTTTTTAATGATCTCCATTCTAACTGGCGTGAGATGGTATCTCAATGTGGTTTTGATTTGCATCTCTCTAATGACCAGTGATGATGAGCATTTTTTCATGTTTCTTTGCCTCATGTATGTCTTCTTTTGTAAAGTGTCTGTTCATATCCTTAGCCCACTTTTGAATGGGTTTGTTTGTTTTTTCCTGTAAATCTGTTTGAGTTCTTTGTAAATTCTGGATATCAGCCCTTTGTCAGATGGGTAAACTGCAAAAATTTTTTCCCATTCTGTTCCTTGCCAATTCACTCTAGTGACTGTTTCTTTTGCCGTGCAGAAACTGTGGAGTTTGATTAGGTCCCTTTTGTCAATTTTGGCTTTCGTTGCCAATGCTTTTGGTGTTTTGGTCATGAAGTCCTTGCCTACTCCTATGTTCTGAATGGTTTTGCCTAGATTTTTTTCTAGGGTTTTTATGGTGCTGGTCTTATCTTTAAGTCTTTAATCCATCTGGAGTTAATTTTAGTGTAAGGTGTCAGGAAGGGGTCCAGTTTCTGCTTTCTGCACATGGCTAGCCAGTTTTCCCAACACCATTTATTAAACAGAGAATTCTTATTCCATTGTTTGTTTTTTTCTGGTTTATCAGTTTGTGTGATCGTAGATATGTTGTGTTGTCTCCCACGACTCTCTTCTATTCCATTGATCTATGTCTCTGTTTTGGTACCAAGGCTGTTTTGATTACTGTAGCCTTGTAGTATAGATTGAAGTCCGGTAGTGTGATGCCTAACACTGTGTTCTTTCTGCTTATAATTGAGTTGGATATGCGGGCTCTCTTTTGGTTCCATATGAAGTTCATGGTGTTTTTTTTCCAGTTCTATGAAGTAAGTCAATGGTAGCTTGATGGGGATAGCGTTCATTCTGTAAATTACTTTGGGCAGCATAGCCATTTTCACGATATTGATTCTTCTTAACCATTAACATCGAATATTTCTCCATCTGTTTGTGTCCTCTCTTATTTCGTTGAGCAGTGATTTGTAGTTTTCTTGAAAATGTCCCTTACGTTTCTTGTAAGTTGTATTCCTAGGTATTTAATTTTTTTTTAGCAATTGTGAATGGCAGTTTGTTCTTGATTTGGCTCTCTTTCAGTCTCTTATTGGTGTGTAGGAATGCTTGTGATTTTTGCACATTGATTTTATATCCTGAGACTTTGCTGAATTTGCTTATCAGTTTCAGGAGTCTTTGGGCTGAGGCGATGAGGTCTTCTAGGTATACTATCATGCTGTGTGCAAACAGAGACAATTTGGCTTCCTCCTTTCCTATTTGAATACCCTTTATTTCGTTTTCTTGCCTGATTGCTCTGGCTAGAACTTCCAGTACTATATTAAATAGGAGGGGTGAAAGAAGGCATCCTTGTCTAGTGCTGGATTTCAAAGGGAATGCTTCCAGTTTTTGCCCATTCAGTATGATATTGGCTGTTGGTTTGTCGTAAATAGCTTTTATTACTTTGAGATACGTTCCATCAATACCGAGTTTATTGAGGGTTTTTAGCATAAAGGGCAGTTGAATTTTGTCAAAGGCTTTCTCTGCGTCGATTGAGATGATCATGTGGTTTTTGTTTTTGGTTCTGTTTATGTGGTGAATTATGTTTATAGACTTGCCTATGTTGAACCAGCCTTGCATCCCTGGGATGAATCCTACTTGATCATTATGGATAAGCTTTTTGATATGCTGTTGCAATCGCTTTGCCAATATTTTATTGAAGATTTTGCGCCTATGTTCATCATGGATATTGACCTGAAGTTTTCTTTTCTTGTACAGTCTCTGCCAGGTTTCGGTATCAGGATGATGTTGGTCTCATAAAATGAGTTGGAAAGGACTCCCTCTTTTTGGATTATTTGAAATAGTTTCAGATGGAATGGTACCAGTTCTTCTTTGTGTGTCTGGTAGAATTCGGCAGTGAACCCATCTGGAATGGGCTTTTTCTGTGTGGTAGGCTCTTAATTGCTGCCTCGACTTCAGACCTTGTTATTGGTCTATTCATAGTTTCAGCTTCCTCCTGGTTTAGGCTTGGGAGGACACAGGTGTCTAGAAATTTATCCATTTCATCCAAGTTTACTAGTTTGTGTGCATAGAGTTGTTTGTAGTATTCTCTGATGATGGTTTGAATTTCTGTGGAATCTGGTGATTTCACCTTTATCGTTTTTTACTGCGTCTATTTGGTTGTTCTCTCTTTTCTTTTTTATCATTCTGGCTAGTGGTCCGTCTATTTTGTTGATCTTTTCAAAAAACGAGCTTTTGGATTTATTGATTTTTAATGGGTTTTTCGTGTCTCTATCTCCTTCAGTTCTGCTCTGATCTTCGTTATTTCTTCCCTTCTGCTACGTTTTGAGTTCTTTTGATCTTGCTCCTTTAGCTCTTTCAATTTTGATGATAGGGTGTCAATTTTGGATCTCTCTGCTCTTCTCATATGGGCACTTATTGCTATATATTTTCCTCTAGATACTGCTTTAAATGTGTCCCAGAGATTTTGGTATGTTTTGTATCATTCTCATTGATTTCGAAGAACTTCTTTATTTCTGCCTTCATTTCATTGTTTTTCCAATCAACATTCAAGAGCCAGTTGTTCAGTTTCCATGAGGCTGTGCGGTTCTGAGTTAGTTTCTGGATTCTGAGTTCTAACTTGATTGCACTATGGTCTGAGAGAATGTTTTTTATGATCTGAGATTTTTGCATTTGCTGAGGAGTGCTCTACTTCCAATTATATG
>JAPYYA010003680.1:0-12602 GCA_028533165.1 Leontopithecus rosalia | reverse complement strand
ATGAGTTTGTGTCCTTTGTAGGGACATGGATGAACCTGGAAACCATCATCCTCAGCAAAGTGACACAAGAACAGAAAATCAAACACTGCATGTTCTCACTTATAGGCAGATGTTGAACAATGAGAATACATGGACACAGGGAGGGGAGCATCACACACTGGGGTCTGTGGGGAGGAACTAGGGGAGGGACAGTGGAGGGTGGGGAGTTGCGGAGGGATAACACAGGGAGAGACACCAGATATAGGTGATGGGGATGAAGGCAGCAAACCACATTGCCATGTATGTACCTATGCAACAATCTTGCATGTTCTTCACATGTACCCCAAAACCTAAAATGCAATATAATATATATTTAAAAAAAGAAAAAAAAAGAAAGTTGGTAATTACAAAGATGACAGGTGGATAAATTTACAATGATGGGAAGAAACCATCATAAAAAGGCTGAGAATACCCAAAATCAGAATGCCTCTCCCTCTACAGAGGATCACAGTTCCTCATTAACAAGGGAACAAGGCCTGATGGAGAACGAGTGCATTCCATTAACAGAATCAGGCTTCAGAAGGTGGATAATAAGAAACTTCCATGAGTTAAAAGAACATGTTCTAGCCCAATGTAAAGAAACTAAGAACTTTGAAAAAAGGTTTGAAGAAATCGTAACAAGAATAGACAATTTAGAGAAGAATATAAATGAATTAATGGAACTGAAGAATACAACGAAAACTCCAAGAAGTATGCACAGGTTTTAACACTCGAATTGATTAAGCAGAAGAAAGGATATCAGGGGTCGAAGACCAACTTAATGAAATGAAATGGGAAGACAAGATTAGAGAAAAAAAATAAAAAGGAATGAGCAAAGTCTCCAAGAAATATGGGACTATGTGAAAAGACCTAATTTATGTTTGATAGGTGTACCTGAATGTCATGAAGAGAATGAATCCAAGCTGGAAAATATTCTTCAGGATATTATTCAGGAAAACTTCCCTAACCTAGTAAGGTGGGACAATATTCAACTCCAGATAATACAGAGAACACCACAAAGATATTCCTCAAGTAGAGCAACCCCAAGACACATAATTGTTAGATTCACCAGGGGTTGAAATAAAGGAGAAAATTCTAAGGGCAGCTAGAGAGAAAGGTCAGGTTACCCATAAAGGGAAACCTATCAGACTCACAGCAGATCTCTCAGCAGAAACCCTACAAACTAGAAGAGAGTGGGGGGTAAATATTCAATATCCTCAAAGAAAAGAATTTTCAACCCAGAATTTCATATCCAGCCAAACTAAGCTTCATCAATGAAGGAAAAATAAAATTTTTCACGAACAAGCAAGCACTCGGAGATTTCATTACCACCAGGCCTGCTTTACAAGAGCTTCTGAAAGAAGCACTACACACAGAAAGGAACAACCAGTATCAGTCATCCCAAAAACTTACCAAAAGGTAAAGAGTATCTCCATAATGAAGAATCTACATCAATTAATGGGCAAAATAGGCAGCCAGCATTAAATGATAATATTAAATTCACAAATATCAATATGAATCCTGAATTTAAATGGATTAAACACCCCAATTAAAGACACAGACATGCAAACTGAATAAAAAGTCAAAACACAACGGCACTCTGTATCCAGATCCATCTCATAACAAAAGGTTGGAGGAAGACTCACCAATCAAATGGAGAGAAAAAAAAAACCAAAACAAACAAATGAAAAAAAAAACAGGAGTTGTAACTTTCTGACAAAATAAACTACAATAGAAACAAAGACTAAAAGAAACAAAGAAGGACATCACATAATGATAAAAGGATCAATGCAACAATAGGAGTCAATGATCATAAATATATATGCACCCAATATAGGGGCACCCAGATACATAAGACAAGTTTTCAATGACTTATAAAGAGACTTGGACCCTTGCACAATAATAGCGGGCGACTTTGACACCACATTATTAATATTCGACGGATCAACGAGATAGATAATTAACAGGGACATTTATGATTTGAACTCAGACCTGGAACAAGTAAACTCAGTGAATATTTATAGAATTCTTCACCCCAGGTCCACAGAACATACATTTTTTTAGTATCACATTACAGACATTTTGAAAGTGACCACATAAATGGAAGCAAATCACTCTTCAGCACTTGCACAGCATTTCACAGATTTAAATGAAATATTGGTTGGCTGTTTGTTTGTTATTTTCTTTCCTTATTCCTTCCTGTCTCCACTGTTAAGCACAATAATCAGCATAAAAGAGGTTTTTAATAACTATTTTTAGAATGCATTTCAGGCTGGGCAATAGAGCAAGACTCCTGTTCTCTCTCCCTCTTTTCTCTTTCTCTTTCTTTCTTAAAAAAAGGGGGGGTTGGATAGGAGAGGAATTGCATAGCTTTGGGGAAAATGGTGCCGCATAGTGTGATGGTGAATGTTTGTGGACATTTCTCAGGATATTCTGTACACTACTTTGATTTCTTCTTCTTTTTTTTTTTTAAAAAAGACTTTGGTCAGTTTTTATATCTTTTCATGTTACGGCAGGAAGAAGCATGATTTTCCTTTAATTTTGCCAAAATCTCTGAATATACTCACCTTGGTTATCATATGAAGTATATAGAGAATTGAAGAAAAATTATAATATTCTTAACTTCTCATAAACAGACTCCGATATTAATTTCTTAGCAATACAATAATTTACCACTTTCTGTTGAATATGCATGTCGGGATCCTAAAAGAGAAGATTAAAAACGTAATGAGATTTTACCTCAACAAGTAAGTCTATATTAATTTTTTAGGTAAAAATCTGTTTACCTCTTCCTCTTTTAGATCTCTGAGAAGAAAAATCTTTTAGGAAAGAAAATAACATTAACTTTACCAACAGTTCATTAAAAAATAAGTTTATCATTAGTCTCAACCCAACTACTAAAAGATGTGCTCATTTCCCAGCTATTCCCATTTTCTTTGGGTTTTATTTCAGAAAATAAGAGGTAATGCCGTGGCTCTTTCTTCCTCACTCTTGTTGTTCACGATAGATGAATCACAGAGGCAAGACGGAGAAGGATGGACCAAGAGTTCAAGTGTGGGGCATGGACAGCAAGCGAAGTGACTGAACTACTTCCTCTTTTCTTTCCTCAACGCTCAGGGATCTATATGCTTGTAGAGTGTGTATATGTGCGTGTGTGTGTGTGTGTGTGTGTGTGTGTGTAATTATATCCACATATCCACATCTACAATCTCATAACCTTATAGTTCTGGTGTAGCTGGTGGGCCTGGTGTGGACAACTTTAGTGATTTCCAGCAGGAATGAGAGGTAGCACTGTTGGTTTTTCTTGAGTTCTGGAGATAGGACTAGTCAGAGAGAGACGAAGGGGAGAGAGAGAGAAAAAGAGAGAGAGAGAGTGAGCCAAGGGCACATCTATAGGCAGCCCTAGTGAGTGGATGTTGAAAGAGAACATTGAGTGTTGGGGCGGGAGGGTTAAGGGTAGCCATGGTACATGGAAATTAGTGGTACTGGTGTGTCCCTTCAAAAAAGTAGACCGTGTATTGCTGTCTTCTCATAACTATCACATTTCAAAACCTGAGTTTGATATCCAGCTCCTTCCTCAGCTAGGTGAACTTGAGTAAGTCTCAATCTTTTGAGCATAAATTTCATCTGCTTAAATGGGGATAAGCTTTGTTTGCCTCTTATATTATGCTGTATGGTTTTCAAAGTATATTTTTACATACACTCTTCCATTTCATATTCATTTTATCCACATTTTAAATATCCAGGAAATTATTCTGGAGAGGTTCCTTAACCTTTGGAAAATGGAAATGAATTATTTTGATGGTCTTAAGAAGGGAAATTATTTATCTTCCCTGAAAAAAATGCACAATTTTTCTTAAGAGAGAGAGGAGTGATAAGCATTTGGATATTATAGCAAGGAAGGATATCCTGACTCAACAATCATACTCAAAGGGAGATGAGTTGATTTGCTCTCTAAAGAGTACATCTCTTCATTAACTCTCTAGTAATTCCTAATTTATTTACCTCTACCATCCTCACAGTCCAGAAGTCCAGCACCTAGAAAAAAAGGAGAGCACATGATTTTGCTTCTTAATTAGGAATGAGGCTTTATTTAAGACTCTGAGAACTAATGTAAACATGAACTCCTAGTGGTGAATAATGATGTGAATGAATTCACTTTGCAGAAACTAGGAATTGTGCATACGTTGCAGGAGCTGATGATGATAAGTGACTGTGCCAATCACCAGTTTTACAACAATAGTCAGGCTAAGTGATAATCAGGAGTTTCAAAGTTTCTTTTATCTCTTGATACTTCAGCAGCTAGTCTCCTATTTTTATTTATTTATTTATTTTTTTGCCTTCTACCAGTCCTGTGCTATCTTTCCTAGCAAGTTTGGCATCTTTCCAGACCTTTCCATGGAAACTCTTCTTCACCTCTTCACATCCTGAAGTTGGTACTCTTCTCAGTATAATTACCTTAACTGTGTTCACTCTCTTTATTCTAGGACGCATTCGATTTTTCTGTCCAGCCACCTTACTTAGACCCTCCGCAATAATGGATTTTGGTTTTTTACTGAACCATCTGCTCCATCGCCTGAGGAGTTTGCTATTCTATAGGTTAGTATCTCTGTTGCTGCTCTCAGACCACAGGAAGCAGCTGAAGAGAGCCTCAAAATTATGCAGGCCTACCCAGTATTGATTAATTCTTTCCAACTCCGGTCTGGCATTCAGTACCCTGAGAGATCTCTGTACACTTCTCCCAGTCACTTAGAAGTTCAGTTCATGCAATGGTGCACTAGGTAAGGTTCTGGAAACACAACTGTAAACAAGACAGATTTCAGTCCTGACTTGTGAAAATTCTCTGTATACTTACTGTATTTCTTTTTCTTATAAGTACTTACTTTGTTCTGAACAGTAAGTGGAGACATACATTTCTGTGGAAGGATTAGGCAAAATGTTTTTATTAGTTAGTTGTGAGAAGTGTTCTTCCTCTGATCCAACTCTCTTCCCTCTAAGCTGCGCTTCTTGTCTCCTAAGGTGGTCCTCCTGATACAACGCAGTATCGTTCTCACCTGTTTTCCACATCGCCCATCAGCCCTGTTTCATCTATCTTTTCACATTACTTATGCTGTGAGGGCTCACAGGCATTGAGGGTGGGCAACAGGGAAGGAATATAACTGATTAGAAAGTTGTGGGAGAGAAACAGAAAAATCCAGGAAAGAGTGATCTTATGGCATAGAAATAGGTCTTAGCTTTTATAAGCTCCATCTCTGTTTCATTGAAAAGTACTCCTCTGTATTTGTCTCTTCTTATCATCTCCCCAAATTGTCACTAAAAGTGTCCAATTCTTTTTATGTAATCCTAGATATTGGTGTTTACCAACATACTGTCTTCACACTTCTATTTTTTTTTTAACTCGGGTAGTTTTCCTTAGAGCCCAGGCAATTTTCTTTTAAAGTATTCTCACTCATAGGTGGGTGATGAACAATGAGAACACATGGACACAGGGAAGGGAGTACCAGACACTGAGGTCTATTGGGGGAAATAGGGGAAGGACAGCGGGGGGGGGAGCGGGGGAGGGATGGCATGGGGAGAAATGCTGAATGTGGGTGAAGGGGCAGAAGG
Organism: Leontopithecus rosalia; assembly: GCA_028533165.1. Lineage (NCBI taxonomy): Eukaryota > Metazoa > Chordata > Mammalia > Primates > Cebidae > Leontopithecus > Leontopithecus rosalia. Next base: position 6,977 of record JAPYYA010003680.1, on the reverse strand, counting down.
CAACAAAACACACTGCCACGTGTGTACCTATGCAACTATCTTGCATGTTCTGCACATGTACCCCGAAACCTAAAATACAATTAAAAATATATATATATATTAAAAAAATAAAGTATTCTCATTACTTTTGCTAAACTCTGTCTGTAATTTTTTTTTTTTGAGACAGAATCTCACCCTATCACCCAGGCTGGAGTGCAATGGTGTGATTTCAGCTCACTGCAACCTTCACCTCCCGGGATCAAATGATTCTCCTGCCTCAGCCTCCTGAGTAGCTGGGATTACAGCTGTCCACCACCACACCCATCTAATTTTTATATTTTATTTTCTTTTTGCTTTAATTTTTGTATTTTTTAGTAGAGACGGGGTTTCTCCATGTTGGCCAGGCTGGTCTCGACCTCCTGAACTCACGATCTGCCCGCCTCAGCCTCCCAAAGTGCTGAGATTACAAGCGTGAGCCACTGCACCCTGCCTATCTGTGATTTTTTTTGTTTGACATTATCGATAATGTAAACTTTGGAAGTTAAAAGTGCAGGGAGAATCACTAATAGCTCACAGATTTTTTGACTCAAGTATTGAAACAGATTCCCAGAATATCGGCAAAGTCTCTAGCTGTCTGATAAGTAGAGATGAACTCAGACTGAAAATCTTGGCATCCCTCCCTCCACGGGTTTCACAGGAAATCTTCATTTTGACTCATTATTACTCACCACTTTGTTTACGTTGTATCCATCTTGTTAACAAAATAGCCAGGATGGCAAGTGCCAGTGGAGTCAGGATGCTAGCCAAAGTTATTTCTGAAAACAAAAACTCACCGTAGGTATGCTTGTTTAGACCAGGTAATTACCAGAAGCAGCTTCTGATCACCTCTTACTACCCACCAGATAGACTTTCCCCCCTTTCTGCTACTTCAACTCTTTTATTCTTTTATTTGCCTTATATTACTGTCCTCACATTCCTGCCCATGCCCATTTTTAGCTGTTACATGGGTTCTTTGGTCATACACTAAGAACCTCAGATGCTGTGTACCCTTGGCTTAGAGCTGGCAATCCCACAGATTTCCTCATCAACTGAACCCTTTACTCCCGAGGCAGAAAGAATGTTAAAGGGAATCAGTGGTCAACAAAGCTACCCACTGGGGTACCAGGGGAGAATATTAGAACTTCTAGATTTTGTGTAATTTTAACTCATACCTTTAAAGTTGCAAGGTTTTCTCTATACACACACACATACACATATGTATAGCTATACATTTATAACATTTATAAATATAGTTGTATAGGGAATGCATACTCAAAACATTTTCATGAGTGAATTGTTGAAAAGCTTTCAGCACCCTGATCGAAGGATGCTGTCTGAAGGTGGTTTTATTAATGAAAGCCACAGCAAAGGACAGAAATTTCTTATCACAGAAAAACCTTTCAGTCATCACTCACCACGCCCCTCATAAGATAGATATTTTTGAGGTTTGTTATTGTGGTTGGTCGGATAAAACATGCTGGGATTGCTTAACTTGTGTTTGTTTATGTGTCATTGATTTGCATTCAATTGATGTAAGATAGAGCCTTGCAGTTATAGGAGAGAAAAATCTTAGACAATATCAAATGGTTATAAAGGGCAGTGGCTATGAAGGATCTGGGGGAGGAAAAAATGAAGAGAGAGAGAGAGAGAGAAAGGAAAGAAGAAAAAACCAACCATTCTGCCGGTGCAAGTAAAATCTCTGAAGAATATCGAGCTCTGACAGAGTAAGGAAGTAGATTACATCCGGATTAAGACTACTTCAAACAAACAATAGGCAAAACCACCTCAAGATTTAATAGCACACCTCCAATCAGGACAGATAAGGCACTTGTCTACTGAGTCTTCTAGGTGCTCGGTCCTGTGAGAAAATTCTCCTGCCAAATCAATTTTTGGAGATATTCTCCTAATGTACCACTAAAATGAACAGCAAGCAGTCAATATGGACTCCATCATGTGAGTCAGATTTTTTTTTTCTAGTGTTAAATAACCCAGGGGGAGGTAAGGATAACCAGATGGCGTACTCAGTACTACTGTATACTTAGTAGTATACTACTACTGCATACTACTAAGTATATTACTGTATACTACTAAGTATACAGTAGTACTCCCTTTCTTCCTTTGGGGTCTGAAATGCCATCTATAGGACAGTTAGAAGATGGTCCATCCCATTTACGGGGAAATAAGAGGAAATCATTATTTCTGAGTTGAGGCATATTATAGAGTGATCATACTATAGAAAGGGAGACAATGGGCGAAGAATTTCCTAGCATTTCCTAGTGCTATGGAGGATGGTTATTTTCTTTGTTCAATTTAAACTCTAGAAACCAAAGGAGAAACCACCACTATCAGCCTAAAGCTGAGTTAACTGTGGGTTGTTTGCCCCAGGCTTCCAGAGGAATCAATGAGAGTAAAAGAAAAAATACTGAATTTGAAAGGAAGCAGGTAAGGAAGATAAAGCAGTTGTGTTAAGGTCCCTAAGAGGAGACTCCTGAGCCATGAGAGTCAAGGAATCCTCAAAGATGGAGTTAGCCCACACCCAAGACTATCATTTTCCAGGTATTGTCTTTAGCGGGTCTTGCATCGTCTGGATTTCTTTGTCAGAGAGACATCAAAATAAAACGAATAACTCAAGTTCACTGTTTCTGAGCAGTATGAACTTGGGTGTCAGGGACGCCCTTGTAGGTGGAGATGCAGAGGATCACTGAGAAATTGTGTGGAGCAAATTGATCAGACCTAAGCATTTATGGGAGCGTGGTCTGTGAAGGTTCTGGAACCTGTGTCATAACAGAAGCTTAGAACATCAGAGAGGCAGGAGAGAAGGCAGAGGAGGATCAAGAGGCTAGGAAGATTTAAGGATAAAAGGGAACTCACTCTATCTGGGTTTTAGAATTATTTCTAGTTTTTCAGAGATTTTAAGGCCAGAGATTGTGTACCATTAATCTTTGCAACTCTTGAGGCAGAGAACCTTCCACAGAATAGGTACTTTATAAATGTTTGATAATTAAAAATGATAAAAATGTCTATATTTAAAAAGAGGTAGACTGGATAAATAAAAAGTGGTACATATACACCACGGAATACTACACAGTCATAAAAAGGAATGAAATCGTGTCCTTTGCAACAACATGGATAGAGCTGGAGACCACTATCCTAAGCAAACTAAAGCAGGAACAGAAAACCAAGTACCATATGTTCTTACTTATAAGTGGAAGCTGAACAACAAGAACACATGGACACTAAGACGGAACAGCAGACACTGGGGCCTACTTGAGGATGGAGGTAGGAGGAGGGAGAGAAAATATCTCTTGGGTGCTATGCTTATTACCCAGGTGACTAAAGAATCTGGTCATCAACCCCTGGCAACGCAATTTACTTATATAACAAACAATTACATGTACCCTTAAACCTAAAAGTTAAAAAAAGAAGGGACTTGAAATGAATGAAGGTGAACAAAGGAAGTCAAGAGTTGGGGTTAGACAGCAAGAAGAAACCCAGTCCAGAGGTCTGTGGAGCTAGGAAGAGTGAGTCAGTAAATGGGATCTCATAAGCCACTGTGGAGAACAAGGAGAGTAACAAACACTTCTACTGTCTATTGACTGCGAGGCTCTAGAGTGGGTACCTTAGAAGCATAAACTTCTTTAATCCTCAATAAACTTTAACAAATTCTTAAAGATGGAGAGAGACACTAGGAGTTACCCAGCCAACAAATGGCAGCGTTTCTGACTCCAAAGCCTATACCACATTCACAAAGCCACATTTTATTTCAGTCTTACATGCATCGTGTGGTGGTGATTTCTGGGGTAAGAAGTCAGTCGCTTGAAGAGGAAAGTGATGCCTTCTAGCTTTAGGAGGCTCTACTGCCAAAAATAATTCTCAAAAGTTTTGAGATTATTTTTCTATAAGTGTTTTATGCATACTTATAGGACACCATCAAACATACAAATATATTAATTATGGAAGTACCAGAATGAGAGAAAGGGGAAGGAGCAGAAAGCTTAATCAATGGAATATTATCTGAAAATTTTCCAAATCCTGAGAGGGACATGAACATCTAGACTGAAGAAGATCAAAGCATCTCAAGCAAGTTCAATTTTAAAAAGACACACTCCAAGATACATTATAATCAAATTGTCAAAGGTCAAAGACAAAGAGAGGATTCTGAAAGAAACATCACATATAAGAGATCTCTCATAAGCCCATTAACAGACTTCTCAATGGAAAACTTGCACGTCAGGAGGGAGTGGGGTTACATATTCAAAGTGCTAAAAGAAAAAGAAATGCCAACCATGAATGCTATACTTGGCAAAGCCATCTATGAGAAATGAAGGAGAGATAAATAGATAAAGACGTTTGAAGACAAAAGTTGAGGGAGTTCATCACCATGAGACTAGCTTTCAAGAAATGTTAAAGGGAGTTCTTGGAGTTGAAACAAAAGGACAATAAGCAACAATGTAAAAATAGAAAAAGTATATAACCCAAAGGTAAATGTATATATGTATATGTATACATACACATTTATGTACATTTATATTATATACATTTATATGTGTACATATACATATACAGAATACTCTAATATTGTAAATGTGGTGCATAATCACTCTTATGAAAGTTAAAAAACAAATGTATTTAACTATGGCTATAGTAATTGGTTCACATCATATAAATAAAGATATCTATCATAAACTGTACGTATGTGTGTGAGAAATGAAAGTGTAGGGCCTTTGTATTTTATTGTAGTTAAGGTGTTATCAGCTTAAATTAGGATATTATAACTATAAAATATTTTTTGTAAGTCTCATGGTAACCACAAGGAAAAATCTCCAGCAGATACACAAAGGATAAAGAAAGAAGTGAAAGCAAACCACTAAAACATACTATTAATTACAAAGGAGGACAGCAAGGTTATAAGAAAGGAACAAAAGAACTACGAAACAGTAAACAATTTAACAATATGTCAATAGTAGGTTCTTAGCTATAAATAATTACTTTAAATGTAAATAGATTTAATTCTTCAATTAAAAGACACAGAGTGGCTGAATAATTTTGAAAGAAAGAAAAAACAAGATCCAACAATATGCTGTCTACAATAGACCCACTTGAGCCTTCAGGACACACATAGACTGAGAGTGAAGGAATGGAAAAGATATTTCATGAAAAGTATAACTAAAGCAGAGCAAATGTGGCTATATTTATATCAGGAAAAATAGATTTTTAAAAACTTTAAAAATACAATGAGGGCCATCACATAAGGAAAAGGGGTGAACTAATGAAGAGCAAATAGCAGTTGTAAATATGTATGTACCCAACATCAGAATTCCTAAATATATGAAGCAAATATTAATAAATCTAAAAAGTGAGATTGACTGTGATATAATAATATTAGTGGACCTCAATTCTCCATTTTTAATGTAGAGATCATCCAGACATTAGACCAAGAGAACCTAAGACAAACACAGAACATTTCATCCAATAGCGGCATTGTTCTCAAAGCACATGAAACATTCTCTATGATAAATAATGTTTTTATTATTTATCATAACAAAACAAGTTTTTAACAACTTTAAGAAGATTGAAATCAAACCCAATATTTTTCTGAACATAATGGAATGAAACTGAAAATCAATAACAGAAGAAATTTTGGAAAAATTATAAATCTGTGATATTTGGAAAATAAAATGAATATATCACTTACAATAGAATCAAATAATGTAAAATTCTTAAAAATATAGTTAAAACAGTATATGCTAGATAGCTACACAGAAAACTACAAACCCCTTCAGATAAAACTTTTAAAATACCTACATAAAGGAAGAAACCTAAATAAGCTGTTGTATCTAGGCTATTTGAAGAACTTCTTCAACTCCATAAAAATATAATAATATAAATAATGCAATAAAATAGAAAAAAGATTTGAATGAATATTTCACAAATAAAGATAGACGATTAATGAATTCAACATAATTATCAGGAAAATGCAAACAAAAATGAGTTATCACTTCACATTCACTAACCTGGATATAATTAAAAAGGCTGAAAATATCAATTATTGGTTATGGGGAATCATTGAAACTCTCATACATTGCTTATTTGAATGTAAAATAGTATAGCCACTTTGGAAAACCGATTTGTAGTATTTTATAAAATTAAACACATACCCATTCTTCAATCCAGATATTGTATATGGAATGAAAAGCAAAGTATAAGAGAAATCAAATATGTGTCCACAATAGACTTGAAAGAGAATGTTCATAGCAATTTTACTAATAATAGACCAAACTTAGAAACATCCAGGTATCCATCAGCAGAAAAATGAGTGGAAAAAACTGAAGCATATTTATACAATGGAATTCAACTTAAAATATAAAAAGAACATACACAGTAATATACACGATCTCAACATTATATTGAATGAAAAAATAGATATGATAGAGTAAAAAGAAGAGAGATTAAAAATTTTTGAGTTTGAGAGTAGAAATTCAAGCCTAGTCTTGTTGATCCTATTACGACTACTGGGTTGAAAGGGAGACAGACCCTGGCTTACTTTATAACACTAATGATCTGGGTTCGCAGTGAGAGAAAAAAATTATTTTTCATCATCCCAATGAAATTTATGTCTTCTCACGTCCACAATTTTTTTCAATCTCATGTGTTTGGAAAATCCTGCTTCATAAATATGCAAGAGAAAGCTACCCCCTCCCCGCTAGGAATCAGAGGTTGTCCTAACATCCTCTTTCACATCATTCTTTTCTATAAATCCAGTGTCCTCAAAATTAGTTAGGCCTATAATCAATCAAGGCTGTAATAATAAATAGTAAGAGGAACGGCCAACCTTGTCTTTCCTAATCTTTTGAATTAGCAAAGTATCCTTTCTCCAAAGGGAAGAGAAGAAATTCTGTGTCAGGAGGACATCATTACTAATAATGCCAATCCATCTTTTTTTTTTTTTTTTTTTTTTT
>JAPYYA010003679.1:0-12606 GCA_028533165.1 Leontopithecus rosalia | reverse complement strand
GAATGGATAAAACACCCAGTTAACATCAAATGGCAGTAATCCTAAATTTAAATCAACTAAATCCCCCAATCAAAAGACACAGCCAAAACCCAACGGCATGTTACATCCAGATCCATTTCACATGCAAGGCTCAAAACAAAGGGATGGAGAAAGATTTACCAACCAAATGGAGAGCAAAAATAAATAAATAAATAAAAAGCAGGAGTTGCAATTCTCATATCGGATAAAATAGGTTTTAAAGCAACAAAGATATAGTGGTAAAAGGATCAATGCAACAACAAGAGTTAACAATCCTAACACCCAGATACATAGAGAATTAGACTCAAAGAGATAGAAAATTAATAAGAACATCAGGCCGGGTGCGGTGGCTCAAGCCTGTAATCCCAGAGCTTTGGGAGGCCGAGGCAGGTGGATCATGAGGTCAAGAGATCGAGACCATCCTGGTCAACATGGTGAAACCCCGTCTCTACTAAAAATACAAAAAATTAGCTGGGCATGGTTGCGTGTGCCTGTAATCCCAGCTACTCGGGAGGCTGAGGCAGGAGAATTGCCTGAACCCAGGAGGCGGAGGGTGCGGTGAGCCGAGATCGCACCATTGCACTCCAGCCTGGGTAACAAGGAAAACTCCATCTCAAAAAAAAAAAGAAAGAAAATTAATAAGGATATCAAGGACTTGAACTCAGATCCGGAACAAGCAAACTTAATAAATATTTATAGAGCTCTCTACTTTAAATACACAAAATATACATTCTTGTCAATACCACATCACACCAACTCATAGGTTTAAATGAAACATTGATTGGCCATTATTAATACCCATGTTTTTCAGAATAAAGCAACATTTCCGTTCTCTCTCCTTCTTTTGCTTCCTCTTTCTTCCTCTCCTTCACTCCTTTTTTTTCTTTCCTTCTCTCAAAAAAAAAAAAAAGAAAGCTAAGTTCATCATCTACGTTATGGAGGGCTGGGTATCAGTGTAGTCAATGTCTGTGGAAGTCTATATCTTAACCATTTTATAATGAAAATCACATTAAACCCATTTCCTCATGAAAATCTCACAAAAATGCACAGATTACTGTTTTCTAAAACCTACTACATCAAAAAGAATCTTCCTAGTTCTCCAGATCATCATTGTATCATCAGCTATGAAATAATAGAGTGAACCACTGTTTTATCTCCACAAGAGGTAGCAAAGATTACTGTCTACTTCTTGTGCTCAGCTAACAGATTCTAATTTCACCCAACTAATTTTCTGTGCTTTATGTTGACTTTGTGTCCTTTATTTTTAAAAACAAACAATAACAAACACATAAAAAAAAGTAAACATTTGTTACATTTACCCAACAGAGCTCTTCCTGCTCCCCAATATAACATAGTGTCTTTAGAACCAAATTGCTAACTTGTTTTTTTTTTGTCTGTGATGGAGTCTCGCTCTTGTTGCCCAGGCTGGAGTGCAATGGCACAATCTTGGCTCACTGCAACCTCCATCTCCCAGGTTCAAGTGATTCTCCTGCCTCAGCCTCCCCAGTAACTGGGATGACAGGTGCCCATCACCACGCCCAGCTAATTTTTGTATTTTTAGTAGAGATGGGGTTTTGCTATGTTTACCAGGCTGGTCTCTAACTCCTGACCTCAGGTGATCCACCCACCTCAACCTCTCAAAGTGCTAGGATTACAGGCATGAGCCACCATGACTGGTGCCAACTTTTTTTAAATGACAAGTAAAATACTGGCACATTCATTGTTATTACTTGCTTCCAGGAGTCTTTCCTGACACTGGTCTGTGTCTCCCATGAAATATAATGCTGAAAGAAATGGTGGTACACTTCGGAATGACAGTTTAAGTTTGTTGAGACGCAAAGGTAAACGTTACAGCACTAGAGAAACTGCAGTACCACAGACACAAAACAGGTGTAGCACATGATTACTATTAATAAGAAACATGAATAAACTCCTTTAACTAAAAAATGAAGACAAAATTTCAGATAAGACACATTCTAAGAACATGTTTGAGAAACTCTCAAAATCCCTAACCAAGACAATTGTTCAGACTATGCCAGGACAAAGCTACATTATAAAGATTGTGACAGGTAGCTTTCTTTAATGTCCAAATTTCAATCAAAAATGACAATGTATACAAAATAACGCAATATGGTTCCAAAATAATATAAAATTTTGGCTGACCGCAGTGGCTCAGGCCATGGGGCTTTGAGAGGCCATGGGAGGGCTGATCACTTTAACTCGGGAGTTTGAGACCAGACTGGAGAACATAACAAAACCCTGTCTCTCCAAAAATATATATGTAAATAAAAGTAAACTAGCTGGGTGTGAGGGTACATTGTTACAACCCAGCTACTTGAGAAGCTGAAATGAGTCATCTGAGTTTGGGAGGTGAAGGCTATAGTGAGCTATGATCATGCCACTGCAAACCAGTTTGATTGGCAAACTGAGACTCCATCTCAAAAATAAATAAGTTTATAAAAAGAAAAAAAATAAGATGCTCGAGTGGCTTACATAAAAAAGCGTGCAATATGCTATGAGTAACGCATTTTAGCACTGAGTGAAATAAGCTGAAAGTAACAGAATGGAAAGAATCTATATTTCATGAAAATAGTACCTATGATTGGGTGAGGAGGTAATAATTATATTAAATATAATATGCTTTGAATCAAATAACAGCATGAGACAAACACTGATTATATAATGGCCAAATAAGTCAATTCACCTGCAATCTATAACTCTCATATTTATTTATTTATATATATATAAATTTTATATATATATAAAATTTATTATATATTATATATTTATTAATATATATTTATTATTATATAATATACAAAAATATATTATATATATAATATAAATAATATATAAATATATAATATATTTATATATATATAATATATATTTATATATATATAAACATCAGGGCTCCAAAATATATAAAGCAAATTTTGGGAAAGGTGAAGCAAAAAATACATCACAACAAATAACTATAGACATCAAGACCCCATTTGCAATAATAAATAGAAAATTTAGTTATAAGTTCAATGACATTATAGACTTATTAACTATTCTGCATATAGAGAAATACCTGAGAGTATATAACATATTGAGAAAAAATGTTTATTTTGCTCACAGTTCATCAGACTGTATAGAAAGTGTGTGCCAGTTTCTGCTTCTAGTGACAGTCTCAGAAAACTTACAGTGGAAGGCAAAGAATAACTGAACATATCACATGGTAAGAGAAAGAGCAAGTATGAGGTGAAAAAGCCAGGTTCAGGCTGGACATGGTGGACCAAGCCTGTAATTCCAGCACTTTGGGAGGCCGAGGTGGCGGATCACCTGAGGTCAGAAGTTTGAGACCAGCCTGATCAACGTGGTGAAATTCTATCATTTGGTCCCAGTTACCCAGGAAATTAAAAAAAAAAAAAAGAAATCCCATGTCTACTAAAAAACTACAAAAATTGGCTAGGCATGGTGGCAGGTGCCTGTAATCCCAGATACTTGGGAGGCTGAGGCAAGAGAATCGCTTGAATGTGGGAAGGAGAGGTTACAGTGAGCCATGATTGCCCCGTTGCCCTCCAGCCTGGGCAACAGAGCAAATCTCCATCTCGGCGGGGGGAGAGGGGAAAGGCCAAGTTATTTTAATGAACCAGCTCTCATTTGAATTAATGGAGTGCAAACTTTTCTATTATCAAAAGGATAATAGGTGCCAAGGCATTTATGAGAAATTTGCCCCCATGGCATAAACACCTCCTACCAGGTTCCACATCCAACACTGAGGTTAAATTGCAGCAGGAGGTTCAGAACGTGGACATCCAAACCATACCACAGACCAAGTAAGCTTAACAGATAGGAACAAAACTTTTAAGTTAAAAGGAAAATAATACGCAATATTCTTATTTGAACCCAATGTATTCTGTTAGAACACATAACAAGTCTTATTAAAGAATACCAGCTAGGTGTAGTGGCTGATACCTATAATTTCAACAATTCGAAAGACAAAAGTGAGAGGATCACTTAGGACCACAAGTATAAGATCAGTGTTGTTAACATAGTGAGACCCTATTTCTACAAATAATCAAAAAATTAGCTAGGCATGGTAGTACGTCTGTAGTCTCAGCTACTCAGGAGGCTGACGTGGAAAGATCACTTAAGTCAAGGAGGCTGAGGTTGCAGTGAGTCAAAATTATGCCACTATAGTTTAGCCTGGGTGACAGAGTATGATCCTGTCTGAAAACGAAGACAACAAATAACTTTTAGACCAAAATTATACACTGTATGGTATCTGACCAAAACTGAATGAAACTAGGAATTAAAAGCAAAAGTAAAACTGGAAAATCCAACAATATCTAAAAATAAAACACACAGGCCAAGTGCTGCAATGGCTCACACCTGTAATACTAGCATTTTGGGAGGCTGAAGCAGGAGGATTGCTTAAGGCCGGGAGTTCAAAACCACCCTGGGCAACATAGGAAGACCCTGTCTCTAATAAATAAAATAAAAATAAAACACATTCTTCAACATATTCCTGCTCAAGGGTCAAAAATTTTAATTTTGTTAAGATGCCAATATAACCTACAGAGGTGAACAAATTCAATCTAATCTCTACAAAAATCTCAGTAGCACAGTTTTATTACAGAAATATTCTTTAAAAATTATAAACTTGATTATGAACTATAAACACCCATGAAAAAGAACAGGCATTATGTTTCCTGATATTAAAACATTAAAAAGCTGCAATAACAAAAACAGTATGACACTGATACACAGACAGATAAACAGACAAAAGAGCAGAATAGAGAGTTCAGAAATGAACCCTTGTGTATAAGATTAAATGATATTTGGGCCGGGCGCGGTGGCTCAAGCCTGTAATCCCAGCATTTTGGGAGGCCGAGGCGGGTGGATCACGAGGTCAAGAGATCAAGACCATCCTGGTCAATATGGTGAAACCCTGTCTCTACTAAAGATACAAAAAATTAGCTGGGCATGGTGGCACGTGCCTGTAATCCCAGCTACTCAGGAGGTTGAGGCAGGAGAATTGCCTGAACCCAGGAGGTGGAGGTTGCGATGAGCCGAGATCGCGCCATTGCACTCCAGCCTGGGTAACAAGAGCGAAACTCCGTCTTAAAAAAAAAAGAAAAAAAGATTAAATGATATTCAAAGTTGCCATGAACACACAATAGAGAATTATTTTCAAAAAATATTAAAAACTAAATGTCAATACTGATAAAGTTGAATCGTTTCCTTGAACCATATATGAAAAATGTTTTGAATAAAATATTTACATATAAAAAAATAAACTCTCTTAGAACAAAATGGAAAAAAAGTCATGACATGGGTCTTGGCACCATTTTCTTAGACACAACATTAAATGCATGAGCAAAAACAAAAAAAGAACAGAAAAATTTAACTATACTAGACTTCAAAATTTCTGCACATTAAAAATAAAAAAATTGGCCAGGGACAGTGGCTCACACCTATAATCCCAGCACTTTGGGAGGCCAAGGTGGGCGGATCATAAGGAGTTTCAGGAGCTTGAGACCAGCCTGGCCAACATAGTGAAACCCCATCTTCACTAAAAATAAAAAAAATTAGTTGGGTATGGTGGTACACACTTGCAGTCCCAGTTACTCAGGAGGCTGAGGCAGGAGAATCCTTTGAACCCAGTAGGCGGAGGTTGCAGTGAGTCAAGACTGCACCATCACACTCCAGCCTGGGCAACACAGTGAGACTCCATCTCAAAAAAACAACAACAAAAAACACATTTAATTGAGTGAAAATGATTCATAGGAAATAAGTGAAAATATTTGCAAATTACATGTGATAAAATATTCAGCCGGGCACAGTGGCTGACCCCCTGTAATCCTAGCATTTTGGGAGACTGAGGTGGGCAGATCACCTGAGGTCAGAAGTTCAAGACCAGCCTGGCCAACATGCTGAAACACCATCTCTACTAAAAATATAAAAATTACCCAGGTGTGGTGGCACAAGCCTGTAATCTCAGCTACTAGGGAGGCTGAGGCAAGAGAATCGCTTGAATCTGGGAGGCGGAGTTTGCAGTGAGCCAAGATTGTGCCATTGCACTCCAGCTTGGGTGACAAAAGCAAAACTATGTCTCAAAACAAAAACAAAAACAAAAACAAAAAGGAGGAATCTGTTGATGATGCAATGAAAATGAAACCTCTGTTGGTTGTTAGTAGAAAATATAGATTCAGTCATTATTTTAAAATGTTATAAATGTTTCTCAAATTTAAAATGGAATTAGTATCAAATACAGGAATTCCTTTTGAATCTATAGTCAAACAATGCAACAAAAGACCTAGAACACATATTTGAACATCTGTGATTATTGTACCTGTATTCACAAAAGCCAAAAGGCTGAAGTACCCCAGATATCTCTTGACTTATGAAAATATCAAAAATGTAACACATACATACAATGGAATATTATTCAGTCTTAGAGAAGAAAATCTAGTCATATTACATATATTTTTTTGAGACAGAGTCTCATTCTGTCGCCCAGGCTGAAATGCAGTGGCTTGATCTCGGCTCACTGCAACCTCCAGCTCCCAGGTTCAAGCAATCCTACTGCCTCAGCCTCTGAGTAGCTCGGACTACAAGCATGAGGCACCACACCTGGCTAATTTTTGTATTTTTAGTAGAGATGTGTTTTACCATTTTGGCCAGGTTGGTGTCGAACTCCTAACCTCATAATCCACCCAATTCAGCCTCCCAAAGTGCTGGGATTACAGGCACAAGTGACTGTGCCTGGCTATATTTTAAGATAAACTTTGAGAATATTATGTCACCTGAAGTAAGCCAAACAAAATGATGGACACTATATGATTCCACTTATATGAGATATCTTAAATAGTCACACTCATAAAAACAAAGTGCAGCCGGGCATGGTGTCTCAAGCCTGTAATCTCAGCACTTTGGGAGGCTGAGGTGGATGGATCATGAGGTCAAGAGTTCAAGACCAGCCTAACTAACATAGTGAAACCGTATCTCTACCAAAAATACAAAAATTAGCCAGACATGGCGGTACACGCCTGTAATCCCAGCTACTCAGGAGACTGAGGCAGGAGAATTGTTTGAGCCTGGGAGGTGGAGGCTGAAGTGAGCCGAGATAGTGTCACTGTACTCCAGCCTGGGTGACAGAGGAAAACAAAAAAACAGAAAGTAGAAGGGTATTTGTCAAGGGCTAGAGAGAGGGTCAAATGATTTTGGCTTTTTTTTGAGACAGAGTCATGCTCTGTTGCCCAGACTGGAGTGTAGTGGCATGATCTTGGTTCACTGCAAACTCCATTTCCCGGGTCCCAGTGCAAAAAATTCTCCTGCCTCCGCCTCCCAAGTAGCTGGGATTACAGGCGTGTACCACCATGTCTGGCTAATTTTGTATTTTTAGTAGAGACAAGGTTTCTCCCTGTTTCTCAGGCTGGTCTTGAACTCCCAACCTCAGTTTATCTGACTGTCTTGGCATCCCAAAGTGCTGGGATTACAGGCATGAGCCACCATGCCCGTCCAGTAATTTTAAAAATAATTTTGTAGAGAGGGAATCTGCCTGTGTTGTCCTGGGTGGTCTCAAATTTTTGGGCTCAAGTGATCCTCCTTTCTTGGCCTCCCCAAATCCTGGGATTACAGTTGTGAGCCACCACAATGTCTGGCTGAAAAGTACACTTAAATAGATTTAAGATGCTACATTTTATGCTATGTGTTTTTACAACCATTAATTTTTCTTTTTCTTTTGAAATGGATTTTTACTCTTATTGCCCAGGCTGGAGTGCAATGGCAGAATTCTGGCTCACTGCAACCTCTGCCACATGGGTTCAGATGATTCTCTTGCCTTAGTCTCCCGAGTAGCTGGGAATATAGGTGATCAACCCACACCCAGCTAATGTTTTGTATTTTTAGTAGAGACAGGGTTTCATGTTGACCAGGCTGGTCTCGAACTTCTGACCTCAGGTGATCTTCACGCCTCAGTCTCCCAAAGTGCTTAGAATATAGGAGTGAACCACCACAGTCAGCCACAATCATTAATTTTTCTAAAACAAAAAAAAAACCTTTTTTGATACAGAATTTTTTTTAATAGGACAAAAAAGGAGGGTCACTTGAGCCTAAAAATTTGAGATCAGCCTGAGCAACTCAGGGAGATTCCTCTCTACAAAAAATTCTCAAAAATTACCTTCAAATTATAAAACTGTTTCTCTCACACAAAGGCAATACATATTCATCATTAAATGTAGTAAAAATATTTCCATGACTACTCACTTAGACAAGATAAAACAACCACCGAAAATCAGCTAAGAAAGACTATATACAAGATAAGCCATAACCAATATTGGAGTCATATTTACAGATAAACACACATACATATATAATCTGATCATGATAGACATATGGTTGACTTATCTCTTAATTAAACATCATGTTGACTTAAAGTGTATGAACAGAATTACAAATTGTATAAAATTATAATACATATGTAAAACCAGATAACACAATAAGCTGATGTTAAGAAACCTATACTAAAAACACTAATATGAAACTGTACAATAAGAGCCATGTTTACTCATAAAGTCTGGTATGCAACATTGATGTACCATTAAAAAGAATTTGTCTAACTGACTACAATATTTGACTGTAACTGTGTACTCATACAAGGCAAGTATTTTGAATCATTAGCATGCACCGTATGGCAGAAAAATATCAGAGTGTATGCAGTATATAAATAAAATATTCTAAGGCAGGGTGTGGTGGCTTATGCCTGTAATCCTAGCACTTTTGGAGGATGAGGCGGGTGGATCACCTGAGGCTGGGAGTTCGAGACCAGCCTGACCAACACGTAGAAACCCGTCTCTAGAAAAATACAAAATTAGCTGGGTGTACTGGCGCATGCCTGTAGTCCCAGCTACTCAGGAAGCTGAGGCAGGAAAATCGCTTGAACCGGGAAGGAAGAGGTTGCAGTGAGCCGAGATTGTGCCACTGCACTCTAGCCTGGGTATAGAGTGAGACTGTCTCCAAAGGAAAAAAAAAAGAATAGCCTTCTACTACTAATTTAAAAAAATTGTATTTTGCAAAGTATAGTTAGAGCCTCTGATACATAAAACAAATATTTTACCATAAATTGTTATCATTTAGCTGTATGCTAAAGAAAGTGGGTGAAAATCCTCTAATTCCTTTTTGCCTACAGCAAACCTAAATTTATAAGTAACTGTTTTAGTAAACTTGGTGTGCCTACCAATTATCTAACTTACTTCAGGCATAATATGTAAATTCCAACACATTGTCTGAAATGTTTAAATCTAACATTTTAGACAAGTTTGAAATAAAAAATAGAAAGCAAAAATATAGGTTAGGTGCGATGGCTCACACCGGTAATCCCAGCATCTTGGAAGGCCAAAGTATCTGGATCAGTTGAGGTGAGGAATTTCAGACCAGCCTGGCCAACATGGTGAAACCTCGTTTCTACTAAAAATACAAAACTCAGCCAGGCATGGTGTCAGGGGCCTGTAATCCTAGCTACTCAAGAGGCTGAGGCGGGAGAATCACTTGAACCAGGGACATGGAGGTCACAGTGAGCTGAGATTGTGCCTCTGCACTCAAGCCTGTGCAAAAGAGTAAGACTCTGTCTTAAAAAAAAAAAAAAAAAAGGAATATAAAAATATATAGAAAGAGTAACATAAGAAAGATTAAAAAAAAAATGAAAGGTGCTCTATTTGCTTATGTTCCCCACAGCAAGAAAATCTGTCTTTACATTTTCTTACATTACATTCTTTACAAAAATGCCTTTATAAGAGAATCAGGCATTTTGGCTCATACTTGTAATGAAAACTACATGGTACATTGAGGTTGGCGAATTGCTTTAGGCCAGGATTTGAAGACCAGCCTGGGTTATGAAGCAAGACCTTGTCTCCAAAATAAGTACCTTGAAGAGAATTTTGAGATCCAGGGAGGGAGTTGTGAAACTCTGCTCAAGCCCAAGTTTGAGGAGTGTTCTTTTCCGAAGGCAGGTCCTCATTCAGGTGGGAAACTACAGGACTCCTTGCCTTGACTACAAACCAAGAAATGGCCCAGCCAATGTGGTCCCATGAGAATTCCGAACTTACTCTATAAGCATCCCAAACTCCTCCTAGCCACAGTCTGCGAGAGGCCCTGCCCTTCCAGAGACCTGGAGGAAGGTACCCATTTATAGCCATGTGGGCAGGACTGCAGACCTTGGTCTCCACTGTGGTCCCTGAAACAGTTCAATGACTCAGTTCCAGCTCCATGGGTAACAGTCCACGGCCAACTCTGCCTACATAGAAACCCACACAGTGACCTGTGGAAATCCTCTTTGGTATTCAGTGAAAGCCATACTCATTCACATCCTGACATGAGGGCCATTACATATGGACCTGACTGCAGAAAACTGCCCTAGTATCTCCACAGAAAAAAGTCTTGAAGGATATACAGGAATAAAAATAAAATGAGAATTACAATTACCCAAGCCCTGTGTAACAAGCCAACTAAAGGTGGACCCTAGTGCAGACACAGCAGCCTTGTGACCAAGCTACAACCCCTCTACTACAAACCCAGAGGGCATCACTCTAGGGACCGAGCAAAAGATCTTTACCTCCTGAAAGCAGTTTATAAAAACCTGAAGAGGTGTTTGTTCCTTCAAATTCACAGACACCAATGCAAAACTATATTGTACTCATTATCTATGCTTCTATTTTAATGTAGCACTGGAAGTATGCGGCAGAATCATGAGTCAAAAACATCTGTAAAAAGCCATTGAAATTGAGGACAAATAAGTAAAACACTGTTGTTTGTAGATCATATGATTTTATATATAAAAAACCATAAACATTACATTGAAATTTGTCTAACACACAGCAAATTAGCAAAATGTAAAATTAACATACAAGTATAAATTATTGTTCCATACACTTAAAACAATCTGATACAATGAAGAAAACAATCTGATTTACAATTACATTAAAATAATAAATTTCTGAGAACAAATTTAACCATGAAGATAAAAAAAACTTTGGCTGGGTACTGTGGCTCACACCTGTAATCCCAGCACTTTGGGAGGCCAAGGCGGGCAGATCACCTGAGGTCGGGAGTTTGACACCAGCCTGACCAACATTCGTGCCAGCCTGGTCAAGAAGAGCAAAACTCCATCTAAAAAAAAAAAAAAAACAAAAAAACTTTACAATAAAAAATATAAGATAACAATGAAATAAATTATTGAAGACACAGATTTGAAAATATTTCATGTCTATGGATTGAAAGAATAAATACTGTTAAACTGCCATATTATCTAAAGTAATCTATAGATTCAACAAACTTCCTATTAAAACTCCAGTAGCATTTTTTGCATAGTAATAAAAAATACAATTCTAAAATTTACCAGAAACTACAATAAACTTCGAATAGCCAAAGCAATTTTGAGGAAAAAGAACAAAGCAGAGGGGCATTAGACTGAATAATTTCTAACTATATTTCAAGACTACAGTAATAAAAACAGGACAGAATGTGCAGAAAGATTAACAAAACAATGGAACAGAAATCACTACTTTTACACAACTCAGATATGATACAAAAAGAGAACTACGAAATAGTTTAACAGAGTTTCACAAAATTATGCAGATATCTGTGTGTCCCCAAAAACAAAGGAAAAGCAGTCAGATTGTGCAGTCTCTTACATGCCATGGAAAGGACTTTGGCTCTCACTGCGAACTTGAAGAAAGATCACCAAAGGAAAAGTAAAATCTTTAAAGAATTTAAAAGCATAAGACAGAAGATGCCCCTATGTGAGAGCAAAAAATAACAACAACAAAAAAAACTCAGGTTTCCAAGAAACTATTTCCTTTGGAACACAGCTTCCCAAATTACATTTTAGGGACCAGCTTTCTTTTTGACCTTTTGAGACCTTATCTGTGTCATCTCTTGTATTCACTGTCACCTACCTGGCGGTTCATCTGCCATCTCATGTCTCTTCATATTCCAGGGCACTTTTCCTTGCTCCAGACAGGTGATCAGGTCTGGCTTAGTGAGAGCAATACCTGCTTTATTAGAAATAAATAACATAAATCTTTCTCACATTCTCCAATTACCAACCTAGTAGTATGCTTAGTAAAGAGATGTAATAGAATATTCTAGAAAATTAGGGGAACGATCCAAGATGGCCGATCGCTAACATCTCGGGATTGCAGCTCGCAGTTAAAGCTCATAGAACTAGAGGACGCCACACTTTCAGACAAATTCTGGATGCTCAGGAGCAGAAGATTCCCAGTGGAGGAGCCACGCAGGGCAGTAGTTTCGCCGGCACCTCCGCACGGCATCGGAGCTGACTAGGCGGGGCTGGCTCCCCTTCTGACCGGGGTTTGGAGGAGCTGCGCGGGTTCCCAGCACTGACTCCTGAGGCCGGCGCAGAAGTTGTGCCAGCACCTCGGCGCAGAGTGAACGCGACTGGTTCCCCTTCTGACTGAGGTTTGGAGCTCCAGGAAGGCAGAGTCGCCTATTACGGACACAAGAAGGAAGCCAGACAGGAGAAGCCTGGGCAGAAAAACACCATCAGTCTTAACGCCACTGTTCCTGGCCCTGGGAACT
>JAPYYA010003678.1:0-12607 GCA_028533165.1 Leontopithecus rosalia | reverse complement strand
TGTCTGTCTAGGAGGCCATCAGGGCATGTCCGTCTAGGAGGCCGTCAGATCATGTCCGTCTAGGAGGCCGTCAGGGCGTGTCTGTCTAGGAGGCCGTCAGATCATGTCTGTCTAGGAGGCCGTCGGGGCGTGTCTGTCTAGGAGGCTGAGGCAAGAGCATTTCCTGAGGCCAGGAGTTCAGGAGTTAGGGCTGTGCTTGTGAAAAACCGCCACACTTCAGCCTGGCGACGCGGTGGGACCCTGTCTTTAAAAACAACAGAAAAATCATGTTGTACACACCAATTGTATACAGTCTTCGTTTGTCAGTGTAGAGCAAAAAAATAAGGGGGGAAAGAACAACAGAAGAGCGAGGCTGTAGGTGCGCCCAGAGCCGTGAAGAACCTGAGACTCCACGTCCCACATCCCCGGCCGAAGCCGAAGAAATCCATGCTCCACCTTTTTCTCTCAGCTGCTCCTATAAACAAGCGTCTTCTTTCATGTCGGTGCCACGATTTTCACATCTTTGTGTTTTTTGTTGGTGATTATGCAGGTTTGTGCTTTTTTTTTGAGATGGAGTTTCGCTCTTGTTCTCCAGGCTGGAGTGCAGTGGCACGATTTAGGCTCACCGCAACCTCCACCTTCCGGGTTCAAACAATTCTCCTGCCTCAGCCTCCTGAGTAGCTGGGATTACAGGCATGTGCCACCACGCCCTGCTCATTTTATATTTTTTAGTAGAGATGGGGTTTCTCCATGTTGGTCAGGCTGGTCTTGAACTCCCAACCTCAGGTGATCTGCCCGCCTCGGCCTTTCAAGTGCTGGGATTACAAGTGTGAGCCACCACACCTGGCATGTTTGTGCTTTTTGTTGGTGATTCTACACTTCAGCTCCCAAGCACAGTGCTGAACAGGGTTCCCTTAAGTGCTTGGGAATGTTCTGTAGTGCCTCACGTAGAAACCTGGCCAGGCGCAGGGGCTCACGCCTGTAATCCCAGCACTTTGGGAGGCCGAGGTGGGGAGATTGCTTCAAGTCAGACGTTCGAGACCAGCCTGGCCAACATGATGAAATCCTGTCTCTACTAAAAATACAAAAATTAGCTGGGAGTCATGGCACATGCCTGTAATCCCAGCTACTCGGGAGGCTGAGGCAGGAGAATTGTTGGAACTCGGGAGGTGGAGGTTGCAGCGAGCCGAGATCATGCCACTGCACTCCAGCCTGGGTGGCAAAGTGAAATTCCATGTCGAAAAGAAAAGAAAATCCACGTGTTAGATGAACTTCATTCAGGTAAGAGCTGTATTCCTGCTGCAGTGAGTTCAATGACAATGAATCAACAGTATATATGTAAAACGTGTCTTTTTTTTTTTTTGAGACGGAGTCTCACTCTGTCACTGAGGCTGGTGTGCAATGGAGTGGTCTCGGCTCACTGCAGCCTCCGCCTCCCATGTTTACGTGATTCTCCTGCCTCAGCCTCCCGAGTAGCTGGAACTACAAGTGTGTGACACCCAAGTAATTTTTTTTTAAGACAGGGTTTCATGGCCAGGCGCAGTGGCTCACGCCTGTAATCCCAGCACTTTGGGAGGCCGAGGCGGGTGGAACACGAGGTCAAAAGATCGAGACCATCCAGGTCAACATGGTGAAACCCCGTCTCTACTAAAGATATAAAAAATTAGCTGGGCATGGTGGCGCGTGCCTGTAATCCCAGCTACTTGGGAGGCTGAGGCAGGAGAATTGCCTGAACCCAGGAGGCGGAGGTTGCGGTGAGCCGAGATCGCGCCATTGCACTCCAGCCTGGGTAACAAGAGTGAAACTCCGTCTCAAAAAAAAAAAAAAGACAGGGTTTCGCCGTGTTGGTCAGGCTGGTCTTGAACTCCTGACCTCAGGTGATCCGCCCACCTTGGCCTCCAAAGTGCTTGGATTACAGGCGTGAGCCACCACACCCGGCCCCAAGTAATTTTTGTATTTTAGTAGAGATGGGGTTTCACTGTGTTGGCCAGGCTGGTCTCAAACGCCTGACCTCAAGTGATCTGCCCGCCTCAGCCTCCCAAAGAGCTGGGATTACAGGTGTGAGCCTTGTGTGACCCCAACCCCAGCTTCTTTCTGGCCTCCCCTCTCGCCCCTGGACTGCCCCATCTGACACATACAGGTTTCCCTCCCTCCCTCCCTCCCTTCTTTGTTTCTTTCTTCCTTTCTTTTTCTTTCTTTCCTCACCTCTCCTCTCTTTCCTTCTCCCTCTCTTTCCCCATCCCTTCCTCCCTTCCCTTTCTTTTTTGAGACAGGGTCTCACTCCCTCACCCAGGTTGGAATGCAGTAGTGCAATCACAGCCCTCGGCAGTGTTGACCTCCCACGAGTAAGTGATCCTCCTGCCTCAGCCTCCCAAGTAGCTGGGACTACAGGTGTGCACTCTCCTGCCCAGCTAATTTTTAAATTTTCTATAGATATGGGGTCTCACTATGTTGTCCAGGCTAGTTTCAAATTTCTGGGCTGAAGCGATCCTCCTGCCTCAGCTTCCAAAAGTGCTGGTATTGCAGGCGTGAGCCACCACGCTACACTAGACATCTTTCTAACACTCAGTTCTGATCCAGGCCCTCTCCTCCTCAGTAGCCTCCCATGGCTCCCCACTGCCCTTGGGTTAGAGTGCACGCCCCGCCGCCTGGCCTCCGAGCCCTTCTGGAGCTGCACCTGTTGCATGTTATTTCCCAACCCGTTCATCTCACCCAACGCCCAGGCACATGGAACAACTTGGAATGCCCGGGCACACTGGATTCTCTGTCTATTTCTCAGGAAATGTGTGCAGAATGAGGAGGCCGAATGTGGCGGGTTCGTAATGGCTTCGAAAATCCCCTGTGATTAACCATAATTATCACCAGCATTTACTGAACATCTTACCAGCCCCAGTGCTAATCCCCACAGCACCCCGGGGAGGTGGTCCTATTATTAGCTCAGCCTGATCGTTGAGGAAAGCAAGACTCACAGAGACAGAGCCTCCCGCCCGGCCTCTCACCGCATGTCAGCGGTGACAGGAGGAACTCCGCTGCCGTCAACCCTGCAGCGCACACCCTCGGCCTCTGCTGTTGGTGGATGTTTGCCGGCCGGGAGCCAGGGGCAGGTGTAGGCCAAGGCTGCGGACTTCTCTTATTTCCACTCAAACACCACACACATTTCCCGGGGACTTTGTATGCAGAGCCCTGAGCTGAGGCTGGGAGCGGGGAGACCACAGATGGACTCTGTCCCTGCTCCAGAGGTGCCCGGGAGGTGCCGTGAACAAGGACGCAGCCGCTATGAAGCAAGATATGCCTCTCACAAAGGCGACCAGGAGAGGCCTAAAAGTGGCTCTGAGCCATCCTGGCAGGAAAGGGGGTGGGGGAGGAAGGGGTTCAGAGACGTGGAGGATGAGTCAAGTAACAGTAGCAAGACAGGCCAGGCCAGCGGTGACTGGGATTCAAATTAAAACAAGATTAGCCGGGCGCGGTGGCTCACGCCTCTAATCCCAGCACTTTGGGAGGCCGAGGCGGGTGGATCACGAGGTCAAGAGATCGAGACCATCCTGGTCAACACGGTGAAACCCCGTCTCTACTAAAAACACAAAAATTAGCTGGGCATGGTGGCGCGTGCCTGTAATCCCAGCTACTCGGGAGGCTGAGGCAGGAGAATTGCCTGAACCCAGGAGGCGGAGGTTGTGGTGAGCCGAGATCGCGCCATTGCACTCCAGCCTGGGTAACAAGAGGGAAACTCTGTCTCAAAAAAAAAAAAAAATTAAAACAAAATTAATCAAATCACGATCGAACTGTGGCTCACGCCTGTCATTCCAGCACTTTGGGAGGCCGAGGTGGGCAGATCACGTGACGTCAGGTGTTCCAGATCAGCCTGACCACCACAGTGAAACCTCGTCTCTACTCAAAATATAAAAAGTAGCCGGGCATGATGGCCTTCGCCTGTAATCCCAGCTACTTGGGAGGCTGAGGCAGAAGAATTGCTTGAATCCAGGAGGCAGAGGTTGCAGTGAGCTGGGATCGCACCACTGGACTCCAGCCTGGGTGACAGAGTAAGACTCTGTCTTAAAATAAATAAAATAAAATAAAAAGTAACAATAAATAAATAACATTTGGACACCTACCTGCTTCCACGCAGGACTCAAGCATTGCTGCAGCATCTGAGACACACCTCAAAGTGAAGCTGACTCCCCCGCCCCGGCGGATCTGCAGAGATGGGAAGCAGAGCCGTGCCTGCCCAGGGCGTGGGGGACAGGAGGTATGTACTGGGGGGCTCTGGCTAGGGAGTGCAATGTTTCTTTTTGGGGTAATGAAAAATGTTTTTAAATTGTGTTAGGCCAGGCGAAGCACCTCAATTCTATAATCCCAGCACTTTGGGAGGCCAAGGTGGGTGGATTGCTTGAGTTCAGGAGTTCAAGACCAGCCTATTCTATAATCCCAGCACTTTGGGAGGCCAAGGTGGGTGGATTGCTTGAGTTCAGGAGTTCAAGACCAGCCTGGCCAACATGACAAATCTCATCTCTACTAAGAATACAAAAATTAGCCAGGCGTGGTGGCACACAGCTGTAATCCCAGCTACTCAGGAGGCTGAGGCAGGAGAATCGCTTGAACCCAGGAGGCAGAGGCTGCAGTGAGCCAAGTCCTACCAGCGAACTCCAGCCTGGGTGACATAATAAGACCCTGTCTAAAAAAAATGATTGTGTTGATGGTTGCACAACTCTAGGACTATACCAGAAACCACTGAGTGGTCCACCTTACATGGTGAATTTTATGGTATATGAATTATATTTCAATAATGCAATTTAAAAAATATTTGGCCTATAGCCAGGCATGGTGGCTGGTACCTGTAATCCCAGCTACTTGAGAGGCTGAGGCAGGAGGATCACGTGAGCCCAGGAGTCGGAGGCTGCAGCGGGCAGAGATCGTGCCCCTGCACTCAGCTGAGACTGCACCACTTCACTCCAGCCTGGGCAATGCAGAGAAACCATCTCAAAAAAAAAAATTGGCCTTGTAGAACCTGCATTTTAGTGAGTGAGGGACTGTCACAAACACAGACTGTGGGATGCTGAGATCATTTTAAATTTTATTTATTTATCTTTTTGAAGCAGGATCTCACTGTGTCACCCAGGCTGGAGTGCAGTGCATGATCACAGCTCACTGCAGCCCTGATTTCTTGGATTTAAGTGATTTTTCTGCTTCAGCTTCCTGAGTGGCTGGAACTACACATACATACCACCATACTTGGCTAATTTTTTTTTTTTTGTAAAGACGGGTGGGCTCTCACCGTGTTGCCCAGGCTGGTCTTGAACTCCTGTGCTCAAGCAATACTCCTGCCTTGGCCTCCCAAAGTGCTGGGGTTACAGGTGGGAGCTACCACATCAGGCCCATTTTTAACTTTTAACGCCCACTCCTGTATAAAAGAACTATTTTCAATAATCATCATGTAATAATCACCTGCACCCTTTTCTTGACTGGGGTGGAGAGTTTTCTTTTTCTTTTTTTTTTTTGAGACGGAGTTTTGTTCTTGTTACCCAGGCTGGAGCGCAGTGGCGCGATCTGGGCTCACCGCAACCTCCACCTCCTGGGTTCAGGCAATTCTCCTGCCTCAGCCTCCTGAGTAGCTGGGATTACAGGCACACGCCACCATGCCCAGCTAATTTTCCCTCTTTTCTTTCTCCTTCTTTCCCTCCCTCCCTCCCTCCCTCCCTCCCTCCCTCCCTCCCTCCCTCCTTCCTTCCTTCCTTCCTTCCTTCCTTCCTTCCTTCCTTCCTTCCTTCCTTTCTTTCTTTCTTTCTTTCTTTCCTTCCTTTCTCTTTCCTTCCTTTTCTTTCTTTGTCTTGCTGTATCACCCAGGCTGGAGTGCAGTGGTGCAATCTCAGCTCATTGCAACCTCCACCTCCCGGGTTCAAGCAATTCTCCTGCCTCAGCCTTCCCAGTAGCTGGTACTACAGGCATGCACCACCACATCCGGCTAGTTTTTGTATTTTTAGTAGAGACAGGGTTTCATCATATTGGCCAGGCTGCTCTTGAACTCCTAACCTGGTGATCTGCCTGCCTCAGCCTCCCCAAGTGCTGGGATTACAGGTGTGAGCCACCGCGCCTGGTCAGTTACTTTCAAGTTTTAGCCATTATGAATAAAGTTGCTGTAGATATTCACATGTGGGTTTTTGCGTGGAGATCAGTTTTCAACTCATTTGAGTAAATACCAATAATGCTGATTGCTGAATTCTGGATCATTTATTCATTTATATATTTTTAGTAGAGACAGTTTTGCCATGTTGGCCCAGGCTGGTCTCCAACTCCAGATCTCAGGTGATCCGCCTGCCTCAGCCTCCCACAGTTCTGGGATTACAGGCGTGAGCCACCGCGCTCGGCCCTGTTTTGATGTAATTAGTTAAGATGAAGCCATGCTGGAGAGGAGGAGTCCCACTCCAATATGACTGCTGTTTATATACATAGGGAAAATTTGGACACAGATTCCTATGTAGGGAGGATGCCAGTGCCGATGAAGGCCGAGGTTGAGGTGGTGCAGCCACAGGCCAAGGCTTACCAAGACGACACAGTGAGACCCCCGTCTCCAAAAAATAAAAAAATTAGCCAGGCATGGCAATACCTGTCTGTAGTCCCAGCTACTCAGGAGGCTGAAATGGGAGCATCACTTGAGCCCAGAAGGTTGACGTTACAGTGAGCAGAGATCACACCACTGCACTGCAACCTGGGTGACAGAGCTAGACCCTGTCTCAAAAAACAAACAAACAAACAAACAAACAGATTGCTGGCAACCACCAGAAGTCAGGGAGAGGCAAGGAAGCCTCCCCTACAGCAAGGTTGTCTAACCCGCAGCCCGCAGGCCACATGCTGCCCAGGACAACTTTGAATGCGGCCCAACACAAATCCGTAAACTTTCTTAAAATATTATGAGATTGGGCCGGGCGTGGTGGCTCACACCTGTAATCCCAGCACTTTGGGAGGCCGAGGCGGGTGGATCACGAGGTCAAGAGATCGAGACCATCCTGGTCAACGAGGTAAAACCCCGTCTCTACTAAAAATACAAAAAATTAGCTGGGCACGGTGGTGCGTGCCTGTAATCCCAGCTACTCAAGAGGCTGAGGCAGGAGAATTGCCTGAACCCGGGAGGCAGAGGTTTCGGTGAGCCGAGATCCGGTGAGCCATTGCACTCCAGCCTGGGTAACAAGAACAAAACTCCGTCTCAAAAAAAAAAAAAAGATGAGATTTTTCTTTTTGCATTTTTGTATTTGTTGATTCACCAGTTCACCAGTTATTGTTAGTGTTAGTGTATTTTATGTGTGGCCCAAGATAATTCTTCCAACGTGGCCCAGGGAAGCCGCAAGCTTGGACACCCCTCCCATGCAGGCTTCCGACGGAGTGTGTCCCTGCTGACGCCTGGATCCCGGACCCCAGAGCCCCGGGACAGCACCTTCTGTGACTGTTTCTGTTTCTGTTTTGTTTTGTTTTTCTTTTTTTGAGACGAAGTTTTGCTCTTGTAGCCTGGGCTGGAGTGTAATGGCAGGATCTCAGCGCACTTTAACCTCTGCCTCCTGGGGTCAAGTGAGTCTCCTGCCTCAGCCTCCGAAGTAGCTGGGATTACAGGCTGCGCCACCATACCTGGCAAATTTTTCTGTATTTTTAATAGAGATGAAGTTTTTCCATGTTGGTTAGGTTGGTCTCAACCTCCTGACCTCAGGTGATCTGCCCACCTCAGCCTCCCAAAGTGCTGAGTTTACAGGTGTGAGCCACTGTGCTCAGCCTTCTGTGGTTTTGAGACACACGGTTTGTGGCAGTTTGCTGCAGCGGCCCCAGGAATTGAATGAGGTGGACGGACTTGAGAGAATTAAACGGATAATGAAACCAACTTACACTGATGGTGCGTGCCAGGAAGGAAATGAAACGGGGAGACTGCATTCATCCTCTGCGCTGAGAGACACGACCGCAAACACAGCTGCTTCAAACAGCAGCCATTCATCTGCTCCCAGTTTGTGCGGGTCAGGAGTCTGCCTGTGGGTCTTGCTTTCAGCTTTCAGCCAGGCTGAAATCAAGGTGTTAGCTGGACTGGGTTCTCTCTGGAGCTCCAGGCCGTCTTCTGAGCTCCTTCAGGCTGTGGCGGGATTCAGTGCCTTGTGGTGGTGGGACAGAAGTTCCCACCTCCATGCAGGCTGTGGCTGGAGTCCGCTGCCCGCATTTCTTGCCATGTAGCCTCCTCCACTTGCAAAGCCATCAGTGGCCTCACCAGCACTTCAGGAAAAAGCTTGTTCCTTTTAAGGGGTCACCTGATTAGACCAGGCCCACCAAAGCACAACTCCCTACTTTAAAGTCAGCTGATTTGGAATCTTACGTATGATTATTATTTTTAAGAGATGGTAGGGTCTCACTTTGCTGCCTAGCTGTTCTCAAACTCCTAGGTTCAAGGGATCCTCTGGTCCCAGCCTCCCAAAGCACTGGGATTCCACCAAACCCCACCTGACTTGGAACTTTTTTTTTTTCAAGATAGAGTCTCGCTCTGTTGCTCAGGCTGGAGTGCAGTGGCGCGATCTTGGCTCACGGCAACCTCCGCCTCCCAGGTTCAATCAGTTCTCTTTACTTAGCCTCCTAAGTAGCTGGGATTACAGGCACTCACCACCACGCCAGGCTAATTTTTGTATTTTTAGTAGAGGCGGAGTTTCATCATGTGGGCCAGGCTGGTCTTGAACTCCTGACCTCAAGTGACCTGCCCACCTCAGCCTTTCAAAGCACTGGGATTCCAGGCCTGAGCCACCTACCCACGCCTGACTTGGAACCTTAATTCTACCTGGAACCTTAATTCCACTCTGCATCTAGGGCAGCATCTGACTGAAGGGCCGGGAGGGGGTGTGTGAGCACCCGGGGAACAGGGGCCTTGGGGACCCTCTTAGAATTATGCCCAGGACACAGATTGACAGAGAGAGAGATGGTTGTGGGAAGCGTAGGAAAGGTCGTATGTAAAGGGAGGCCTGAAGCCGAGCGTAGAGGGTCATTCCAGGCAAAGACAGTTGCCTGTGAGAGGCCGCAGAGGAGGGCGCGTGGCCTGTGCTAGGAACCCACGGAGTGGTGGAGATTAGTGAACGATGTGTGGAGTGGCTGGCACTGGAGACTGGGAGAGATAATAAACAGGAGCAGCATTATTACCCCAGTGTCAGAAGGCTGGAGGCCGTCCAAGTGCCTCGCTCCCGCGCTCCGAGTCTCTGTCTGCCGAGGGCTGTCTCCCTCTCTCTCTTCCTCTCTGTCTCTGTCTCTCCCCGCCTCCTCTGCCTTTCTCTCCCTCTCTCCCAGTGTCTCTCTGTGCGTCTCTCCCTCTCTGTGTCTCTCTGCCTCTCTCTCCCTCTCTGCTCCCTCTCTCTGTCCCTCACTGCCCTCTCTGTCTTCTCCCCTCCCCCAGTGGGTGACCTTGGGTGAGTCCCTCCCCTACCCCTCTCCGCTTCCTGGGTCCTCATCTGCTTCCAACTCTGCCCCTCCCTGAGCCCAAAGAGCGGATGCCCGGGGAGGGCCCAGCCTGAGCTAAGGCCCAGCGGCGGGAGGAGCCGGGGGTTGGGAGGCCGGGAGCAGGGGGGGCCAACGGCAGCAAACATTTATGGAGCCCAGTCCGTGCCAGGCTCGGGGCTGGGCGTGGCAAGATAAGCCGCCCAGGGGAGATTCCCGGTCTTGACCTCCAGGCTGAATTGGAGGAGCCCCAGAGGGAGGGCTGGGCACTGGGGTCGCACAGGTGGGGGTCCCCTGGAGCCCGGGTCCCCTCTGGAGAGCGGTTCACACTTCACAGGTCAGCTCCTGCCTGGTTCGTATTAAGCCTCCTCCCACCCAGAAGGCCCGAGAGGTTCGAGCAACCTGGCTGAGGGGCACCTCACAGCTCTCTCCGGCTTCCCCTCGGGCACCACTCTGATTTGTTGATAGCACCTGGCGTGGAAACAGGTGGGCTTCAGGGAAGCAAATCACATGGAATTGGACCGGAATACAAAATACGAAATAAGTATCTCTGAGTCCACACTGATACAAAGAAATATGCGGATGAGGCTGGGCACAGTGGCTCATGCTTGTAACCCCAGCACTTTGGGAGGCCAAGGCAGGAGGACTACCCGAGGTTGGGAGTTCGAGACCAGCCTGGCCAACATAATGAGATTCCCCCCATCTCTACTAAAAATACAAAAATTAGCTGGGCGTGGTGACACACACCTGTGTTCTCAGCTACTGAGGAGTCTGAGGCAGGAGAATCACTTGAACCTCGCTTAAAGGTGGAGGTTGCAGTGAGCTGAGATTGCACCACTGGACTCCAGCCTGGGCAATGGAGTGAGACTCTGTCTCCAAAAAAAAAAAAACAAAAAAAGTACAGTAACTTGATCTCAGCTCACTGCAACCTCCACCTCCTGGGTTCAAACGATTCCCCTGCCTCAGCCTCCTGAGTAGCTGGGATTACAGGCATGCCCCACCTTGCCTGACTAATTTTTTAGTAGAGACAGGGTTTCACCTTATTGGCCAGGCTGGTCTCGAACTCCTGACCTCGTGATCTGTCTCAGCCTCCCAAAGTGCTGGGATTACAGCTTGGGCCACTGTGCCTGGCCAAGACGAACATTTTGTGTGTGTGGCTGTTATCCCAGGTATTCGGGAGGCGGAGGCAGGAGAATCGCTTGAGCCCACGGTTTGTAGGTTACAGTGAGCCAGGATCGCACCACTGCACTGCAGCCCGGGCAACAGAGCAAGACTCCATCTCAACACGCATAGCCTTGCCTCCTCAAGCACCAGGACGACTGGCCCGAGCCATCGCAGCTCCTGTCCGTCTCAAAACAAAACAAAACAAAACAACTCTTTTTTTTTTGCGTTTTTGTTATTTATTTATTTGTTAGTTCATCAGCTATTGTTACTGTTTGTGTATTTCTGTGTGACCCAAGACAATTCTTCTTCCCGTGTGGCCCAGAAAAGCCACAAGATTGAACACCCTGCCCTAATGACCTACAGGCTTCAGAGGCGGGTGGCCCTGCAGCCCCTTCGTCTCAGACTTGCAGCCCCGGATTCCTGGGGCAGCACGCTTCCGTGGTCCGCTTCGCCAGGACTCTTCAAAAGTGTCAGAGTCTGAGAAACAGTGGCAGACAGTAAGAGATCAAGGAGGCATGAGGATCAGACACCGTGTGATATCCCCGGTAGGATCCTGAACGGAAAAGCTGGGTAAAGGGCGGAGTTTTGTGCTGAACTGGTGTTTGTTTCTTGGTTTTGACAGATGTGCCACGGTAATGGGAGACCAGAACATGTCGGGGAGTTGGGTGAGGGGTCTGCTATCACTGCCACTCTATTATCATCTTTTTTTTTTTTTTGAGACGGAGTTTCGCTCTTGTTGCCCAGGCTGGAGTGCAATGGCGCGATCTCAGCTCACCACAACCTCTGCTTCCTGGGTTCAGGCAATTCTCCTGCCTCAGCCTCCCGAGTAGCTGGGATTACAGGCATGCACCACTGTGCCCAGCTAATGTTTGTATTTTTAGTGGAGACGGGGTTTCACCATGTTGACCAGGATGGTCTCGATCTCTTGACCTCATGATCCACCCGCCTCGGCCTCCCAAAGTGCTGGGATTACAGGCATGAGCCACTGCGCCTGGCCCCTATTATCGTCTCTTAAATGTTTCTTTTTTCTTTTTTGACAGTTTTGCTCTTGCTGCCCAGGCTCGAGTGTAATGGTGCGATCTCGGCTCACTGCAAGTTCTGCCTCCTGGGTTCAAGCAATTCTCCTGCCTCAGCCTCCCGAGTAGCTGGGATTACAGGCACGCACCACCACGCCCAGATAACTTTTTTGCATTTTTAGTAGTAGTAGTAGTTGGGCAGGCAGGTCTCCAACTCCCAACCGCAGGTGACCCACTCTCCTTGGCCTCCCAAAGTGGTGAGATTACAGGTGTGAGCTACCACGCCCCGCCGACTGTTTCTAAACAAAAATTTTTATGTAAAAAAAGAAAACCAGGTGGGCTTCTGAGTAATTCTTCCACACTCCCCACCAGACTCTTCACACAGCCAGGGAGAATCTGTTACATCAGGAGAGGGGAGTTTGTGCTATTCAGGTGTATGTCTTTGTCAAAATTCATCAAATGGTAGCATTCGAAATATGACATTTCACAGTATTTTAAGTTTACTAAGGTTAAGAAGCTTAAATATTTGATGTCTTGTTATGTTATGCATGCTGATAAAACATCAAACAAAAAAGTTAAAAACCATGAAGAAATGTGATGCATGCTGCAGTGTTTAGGAGTGAACTGACATTTGCAAGTTGCTTTGAAATAGATGGAAAAGGATAAATGTATGAGAACTCTCTGCTTTCGGTTCAATTTTGCTGTGAACCTAACACTTCTCTAAAAAAATAATGTGTTTAATTTTATAAAGATGGATGATGGATGGATCAATAATTGATGAGTGGATGATGGATGAATGGTTGGACAGGTGAAGGATGAATGGATGGATAGATGGTTGGATGAATGGGTGGATGGATGAATGGATGGATGGATGAATCAATGGATGGATGGATGGATGGATGGTTGGATGGATGAATGGATGAATGGGTGGATGGATGGATGGATGGATGGGTGAATCAATGGATGGATGGATGGATGGATGGATGGATGGATGGATGGTTGGATGG
>JAPYYA010003677.1:0-12609 GCA_028533165.1 Leontopithecus rosalia | reverse complement strand
TATCTATCTATCTATCTATCTATCTATCTATCTATATGTATGTTATCTCACCTAAAATGGACATGGCAGGAGATGCACAGGTAGAAGGAGTATCCAGGCTATAACAGTATTCTGCAGATAATGCAGGCCAGAGGATGCAATCTAAAAAAGGAAGGACATGGCACGTGGTACATGGGTTCATGATGAAACTAGATTTGTGAAAAACTTGGAAAGATGTACTTGGGTGAAGGGTGAAGTCAACTTAATGGAAGAACACAGAAAGTACACAGTTGTAAGGAGTTTCAAGCTCAGAAAAGAGCAAGGAAAACATTCATGAATAGAGAGGGCAACCATTCCAGGGAGTGTGTGAGTGAAGGAAGAATTCAATATGCGGGAAGATCAGGGAGGTAATACATTTGTGGTGAAAACAGTCAGCTTAGATGTTAATCTTTTGGGTTCTCTGTGCCACACTGAAAGAATTAGAATTGTTTTGTGGCTCATATAAAACATACTAACACTAGTGATAGCTGATGAGATTTTAAATATTGCAACAAAAATGATGTTTTAAGAAAGTTTACAAATTTGTGTTGGGCTTCATTCAAAGTGATTCTGGGCCACATGTGGCCTGCACACCATGAGTTGGAAGCTTGGCTTAAAGTAAAAGTAAGACATGGCAGAATGTGTATGGTTGCAGAAGCCATCACATCTGGAAAAGTATTTGGGAGGAGATGCATTACTGTAAAGGGTACAGCCAGCCCACCATAGGACAGAACAAAAGGAGCCAGGGTGGAGGACACTGTCTGCTTATAGGAAAACTAGGAAGAAATGAACAGTGGAAAGGTCATTGAACATATAAAAAGAATTGGTAGCAGTGCATGGATTTTAAATGCAGCCAGTCTAAAGAAATAAAAGCAGCAGATGCATGGGTCAATTTTCAGCCAGCATAGGGGCATTATGCCAGGAGATGCATGCCTAAAATACCCTCTTAAATTATTTTCTAGTCTTTTTGTACAATGTCTCATTGTCATCTGTCTTCAACTATTTTATGCAAAATAAACCTCCAGAAGAAAGTAAAAAAAAAAAAGTGCAGCCAGGCTATGGTACGACCAAGTAGAATATGCATCATTGGAGGCTGCAGCCAGCCTGTGTCAGAAACCAGCAGAAGGTGCATGGGACCAGTGAACATCTAGGCTAAGTGAGATGTTGGCAATGGGCACAAGAGAAGAAAGAACATTCAGCCTATCACAGAAACAAGTTCATGATTAATGGGTGAAAGAAACATCTAACCAAATAGTAGACCAGAAGATAGTGCATGAGTGAAGGGATAAACTAACCTGGTAGAAGACCAGGCAGTAGGTGTAAGAGTGGAGGTTATATTCAGCATAGGGAAGGGAACAGGAAGTATAGAAGTGAAGCATGCAGCTAGCTTGAGGGAGGTAAACAAGTGTAGAAAGGATCCAAGCTAGATGAGTATTCTGATGAAGGCATATGATCTGAGGGGACAGCAAGAATGTATGGAACATGACTGGTGGTGCATGAGTTATGGGTGCAACAACCCTTGGAAGGATCTGGCAGGAGGTTGGGAATGAAGGCAGCCTAGGGGAAAACTAGGCGGAAAATGCATAAGTGTCAAGAGCTTCATGCCTAGGGAAGGACTAGGATGACTTTCATGAATGAAAGAGAAAGGCACCAAAGGAGATTCTAGCAGTAAGTACATAAGTGAGAAGCATTCAGATTAGGGGAGGATTTGTGAGAAGATTCATTAAAAGGAGTTGAAACCAGCTTATGGAAGAATATGGGAAAATGTCCATGGGTAGCAAAGGCATCAAATCTATGGTAGGAATCAGGAAGAAGTGCATTGTTGCACAGAGTAGCCAGCCTAGGGCAGGGCATTTTAATAGCGGTGTGTGTTTAAAATGCAGCCAGCCTCGGGGAAGATCAAGAAGTGAATGGTAGATAGGTCATCCAATATATGAAAGGACATAGTGTAAATGCAGCCAGCTTAGGAAACTACCAGTCGAAAGTACATGGGTGAGGTCTCAACTAGCACAGAGAAGGTTATGTCAGGAAGTGCATGGGTGGAAGGTATAGCCAAGCTATCATAAAATGGGTAGGATGTGTGTGGTTGGAAGGTAAAATCCACCAAGAGGTTCATGTTAAGAGGAAAATTCCAGACTAAGTGAGGTCTCAGCAAGAGGTGCAAAGGAAGAGGAACATACAGTCTATGGTAGGACAGAGTGGTCAGATAATGGGTGGAGGAAACGTCCAGCCAGAGACAAGACCAGAAGTTCATGAGTGGAGGGTTCAGTCAGTCTAAAAACATGTCAGGGTGTGTATATGCAGGCTATAGCCATATTAGGAGAGGAATTAAAAGATGATATAAAGGTGGAGGGTGCAAACAACCTAGGGGTTGACGTGGTTGGAAGTGCATAGTATGAAAAGGAAATAATATCTTAGGAACTCAAATTCACTATATCAAAGGAAAAAGTTAAGCTTTGGAACTGAGTCATCCAAAATTCTGCCTTCCTATTGTTCCTAAACAGATAGCTGCAAAGAAAGAAGGCCACATATCTCCCTAGGTAGCTTCACTCACAAACTTCTAACAAGGAAATTCCTTGTGGGCCCCAAAATCTTTACCCTAAAATAGAGTTCTGTTGAATTTCACCCTAACAATGTGAATTAACAGCTTATTTTCATGTGTATGAGACAAAGACAAGACTAGAAATCATCCCTCTACCCACCTTGACAGAAATACATATTTGACTTCTTCCTCTACTCTGTTTACTTTATATTATCTTAAATACAGATATAAATAACACCAGACAAATGCGTGATTAACTATTCTTTCTCTTCTGCCTCCTATTTCCCTTATAAATACTGAAATCTTAACACCCTCTTTGGAAAAAGCATGGACCACAGATCTTACTGTGACTTTTGTCTTTTTACCCTGGGTGTGTTCTCAACCTTGGCAAAATAAACCTCTAAATTGATTGAGATCTGTTTTAGACACTTTTTGGTATACACTGGGAAGAGGAAACATCCAACAAAAAGGAGGTAGTTGCAAAAATGCATGCCTGGAGAAAATATTCAGTCAATAGTAGGATCAGGTGGGCAGTTCATTGCTAGATAGAGAATCCAGGCTAATGGGGTACATGGCAGCAGTTGAAGTACAGGAAAGGGAAGCAAGCCTAGGGGAAAACCTGCAGAAAGAGCCTGCATAAAATATGCAGTGAAAACCACCAAGAAGTGCATGAGCACATGTGGGACAATCATGAGTAGGTTCAAGTATGGAGGGTTCAGAAGTCCTAGGGGAGATTAGGCAGAAGATGCATTAGTGGAGGGAGCATACAGTCTAATGGTGGACACAGTGGGAAGTGAAAGGTTTGTGGAAGTATTCTATTTTCTAAAAAACCAGTAGCATGTGAGTCAGAGGAGGGAGCAGAGGGTTCATGGGAAGAGGTGGCATTCAGCCTAAGGTAGAATTGGTAAAAATTACATGCACACAGCAAGCAGCAAATCCATATAAGGACCCAGAGGGTACTATATATGTAGAGGATGCACCCACGTTATGAGAGGAATCAAAAAGATTAGCAAACATGGAGAATACAGCCAGAAGAACTGGCTAAATGTGCATGGTAAAGGAGGCATCCAACCAAGGTGGGGAATCTGTGGGTTTATATATGCAGGGTGCAGCAAGAATAAGATAGGATTAAGCAGACAGTACAAGGGTGGAGAATAGACTCAATCTAGGGGAAAAGTTTTCAGATGGTGTTTGGTTGGAGAGTGAAACTAGCCAAAGAGAGGTGCATAGGTGGAAGAAACATGTAGCCCAAAAAACTAATATGGGAATAAGCACATGGCTGAAGAGAGCATCCACCTTAGGGGTAGTCCTGGCAGGAGTTTCATGGATGGAGTATTCAGTGAGTAGATGGACAGATACGGCTATAAACTCATGAGCAGTGGAGCAGCCAGTATAGGGTAGGACCTAGCAGGAAATACATGAGTCAAGGTTGCAGCCAAATTTAAGGACAGGGCAGAAGGTGCATATGTGAAGGGGACATCTAGCTTAGGAGTGACACTAAAGGGTATGTAGAATGTACAGTCTTGAGAAGCAGTCACCAGGAAGTACATAGGTCAAATGAGCATCTATCTTAGAGTTGGACACAGTCAGAGCTGCATGGGTGCAGCCAACCTAGGAAGGACCTGGCAGAAAGTACACCAATGGAGTATAACCAGTCTAGTGAAGGGCTTAGCAGGAACTGAATTATGGAGTGTTCATCTACCCTGGGAAAAACACTAGGCAGAAAATACGTGAATGGAAGGAGCAGAGAACAGAGGTGAGGATATTGCCATAAATTCATAAGTGTAGAAAACATCTAGTTTAGGGTAATATTCAGCAGGAAATGTATGGGTGGAAGAGCCATTCCACCTAAGATAGGACTTAACAGAAGGTTTGTTGGTGAAAGGTCCCACCAGCCTAGCAGAGGACACAGTAAAATGTTGAGTTTTAGAGACTTTCTATCCTTGGGGAGAAGTAGGAGGAGATATATTAATAGAGGAAGGTGCATCCATTGTAAAGTAGAATTTGGCAGGAGAGATGTATTGTTGGAGGGAGCATGGGAGGTTGAGCATAGTTGGGGATGCATGGTTGGTGTTGCATGGTGTAGGGTGGACCCAACCTAGGGGTCATTCCATCAGTACGTGCATAGTAGAAAGGAGAATCAAGCCTTGAAAAGGACCTAACAGGAGATATATTAGAGGAAGCAGTCAGTTTAGAAGAAGACTTCATAGAAAGTTCATTAGTAAGTGGTTATACTGGCCCAATGAAGCATCTGGCAAGTAGTTTGTAGTTGAAGCATACAGTCAGCCTAGGATACAATATAACAGGAGGTGAATAAGTGGAGGGAGAATCCATTCAAAGAAAACTCAGCAGGAGTGGTGTAGCATTCTTCTAGAGGATAAACTGACAAGACATGCATGGGAAGAAGTTGCATCCAGACTGAGGGAGAAGTAAGAAGAAGGGGTCTTAGTGCTGAAAACAGCCATTGTTAGGGAGGATCCAGCAGTAAGTGCATAAGTATCAGATGCAATAAGCCTCAAGGATGATTCAGAAGGAGATGAAAAGATGGAAGTTTCAGCCTTTAATTTTGAATAATTAATAATCAAATATATTACTACAATGTGGAGGTAGGAAAATTTTACATCCTCACACAATCAGAAGTGAAGGTGTTTCCACATTACAGACATGGAGACATACAGGAATGGAGAAATAGAGCAGTTAATTTCCATTTTACAAATTTCAGCCATGATTCAAGAGTAAACACAGAAACAGTAAAAACTCCTGGTACAGATATCCAATAGTTGTTTCCTTCCC
Source organism: Leontopithecus rosalia (assembly GCA_028533165.1). Classification (NCBI taxonomy): domain Eukaryota; kingdom Metazoa; phylum Chordata; class Mammalia; order Primates; family Cebidae; genus Leontopithecus; species Leontopithecus rosalia. The sequence continues at coordinate 7,256 of JAPYYA010003677.1, read as the reverse complement.
AGAAAGCATGAGATTCTTCATTGGTTTGAGCTGAAAAATAGACAGACAGAACACTGACACAACAGATTCTATGGTTTCTCTCATTCAAAAAAGAACAGATCTCTACAAAGTATCAATCTATTTAGAAAATATCCAAATGTTCACATCATAAAACAAATTCTCGTCACACACCGAAGCAAATGCACTTTTAGGTATATACACAAGACAATCAAAGATATGTGTTTATATAAATTGGACACAATGCTTATAGCAGCATTACTTATAATATCCCAAAGGTGAAAACAACCCTAATGCCCATCAACTAGGAATTGATTTTAAAACTGTGATTTATGCATATCATGGTCTATTTTATAGCCATAAAAATGAATAAAGTACTGATACACACTATAATGTGAATGAACCTTGAAACATATTAAATGAAGGAAACCATTTTTTTTTGAGATGGAGTTTCCCTCTTGTTGCCCAGGCTGGAGTGCAGCAGCACCATCTTGGCTCACCATAACCTCCACCCTCCGGGTTCAAGCAATTCTCCTGCCTCAGCCTCCTGAATAGTTGGGATTACAGGCATGTGCCACCACACCTGGCTAATTTTGTATTTTTTTAGTAGAGACGGGGTTTCTCCGTATTGGTCAGGCTGGTCTCAAACTCCCGACATCAGGTGATCTCCCTGCCTCAGCCTCCCAAAGTGCTGAGATTACAGGTGTGAGCCACCACAGCCAGCCAAGAAGCCAAATTTCAGAAGGCCACATATTGTGTTGTACTGTTTATAAAATGACTACAATAGACAAATCCATAAAGATAAAAGGTAGGTAAATTTTTGCCAGAGGCTTGTGGGGAGATGGGAATAGGAGTGACTGCTTAACATTCTGGAATCTGATAGGGATGAGATAATTATGAATGTAGTATAGACACTGAGTTGTATACTTCAAATGGTTAAATGGATAAATTTTATGTCATGTGAACTTAATTAAAAAGTAAATTAAATACAAAGCCAAAAACTAAATTCCCAACCATGATTTTCAACAATGGGAGTAACTTATTGGCTATAAAATAAGCCAAAAACAAAACAAAACAAAAATGAACCAAAAATAAAACACTAAATTAGCATAGAGGAAAAAACAAATTATAAAAACAGAGTCAACAAAGTACTATTGGTAAATTGGATTCACATAGAAGAGACAGTACAACACGTTAGGCTTTAAACTTGCATGTGTGTGGTGCACTTCTGTCCTCAAAGTTTACGTGGTTCTAGGCAGTAAATCAATTGGACATATCAGTGTGTCCTTCAAAACAAGTAAAGATAATTATCAAGACTGTAAAATCCTGACACACAAATGTGAACAAGTTAAAATATTTATCACATAAGGAAGTTGGCAGATATAACCAATATAATGAAGAATACAAAGTACAAAAACCATCATACAGATAAGGAATACTGAGATGAATATGTCAACGGAGGCAAAACTGGTTTGATTACTGTTGTGTGTATTGGTGGGGGGAGACTGAGCCTACTGTTGAGGTCTCTCTAGGTTGAGCATGTCTCTCAGTTACCTATAACATACAAATGGATGTAAAAGAGCTTAAAGACAATGCAAGACTAGAATCAGATAGATAACATGGAGTTGTTGTCTTGTGAACAAGAAAAAGATTTTCATTGAAACACTGTTTTTGCTAGAATGTTAAAATTGGGTGGATAGTTGGCATTCCCTTAAAAAGAAGTTCCCATTACTAGGGTGACCAGGGTCCTCTCATGGGCTTTTCTAGGCTGAGGCCTGCTCAGGGCCCAGTCTACACCAATGACATCACAAAGTGGAGGTTGTTGCAAGGGAAACTCCTGACCAATGAGGGGCTGGAGCATGAGGTACAGTGGGCAGTGTTAAGCACTAGTACATTGGGAGGCTCAGGCCAGCAGGAAAAACAAGCTGTGCCAATCCGGGCAAAACCCAGAAAACATCATGGCTGGAAAGAAAAGCATTCGCAACTCCTGTAAGCCTAGGAGACAGCGCAGTTCCCATTCCAGCAGAGCAGAGCTGCACATTCCCGTCAGCCGCGTGGAACGCTCCCTCTGAGAAAGTCAGTATGCCCAGCACCTGAGCTCAACAACACCTGTCTTCCTGGCTAGTGTTCTGGAGTACCTGACAGCCAACATCCTGGAGCAGGCAGGCCAGGAGGCCGAGAACAGCTGCAGGGTGTGTATCACCCCAGAACATGTGCAGAGGACACTGCTAAAGGATGAACAGCTTAGATTGATCTTGGGGGTGGAAGTTGACACCCCATCTCAGGTAGAAAACGTGTCCCAACTCAAGGAGGAAGAGAAGGAGGGAGAGTTCCTTAGCTTTGGACAAGAGGAGAAGAAAGAAGGGTCCCTGAGTTTCAGAGAGATGGAGATGGATGGGACGAGTTCCTGAGTTTTAGAGAAGAAGAGATGAAGGAAGGAGGATTACTGAGTTTCAGAGCCAGGTAGGACTTCATCAGCAACCTCTTGCAGCTGCCAAAATTCCCATAGATGAAAGACCCCAGGCTGCTTCCATCTGCCCAAACTATTAAACTGGGTAAATCCATGACGGTGCTTCTGACTCCTCTCAATTTCCATCACTTTGTGTGGGAGGTGTCTGTGAGACATCTAGGAGAAGCTATTCCTAGAGAGCTGAAGGAGTGGAAGGGGTAGCTAGTGTGGGGAATGTTTGATTTCGTGATTTTAGAGGGGGCAGTTTCCAATGGTGATGGTGAGGGCACTGGCCCTGGTGGGAGGAACTGGCTGGGGTAGACACAGAGACTTCCTCATTGCCTCTGACAGGAAGGCCTTGTGAGGCCAGGGAGTAGGCTGGGGGCCTCCAAGGCTTGTTGAATTCCCAGCCTGATGCTGGGCCTGGGGTGGAGCTGCGGTCTCTCACTGAGGTGCGGGAGGCTTTATTCAGGATCGCAAAGGTCTGAAGTCAGAGGGTGGTGGTCACAGGGGTGGGTGGAGAGGGGGCACACTGGCTGGCATGAACTTAATGGGACAGGGGCTTTACATGGAGATTGAGGAGTGAATGAGAAACCATCATGAAAAATGCATAAAAGAAATGATGGCCTGCTGGATTGCATTTCTTATTTCTTTGTACCCTACCTCATTATGAAAGAGGACTTGAGACAGGAACTCTCATCTAGTGCTGTGAATATATTTTTCTGTCCTCTTTTCAGGACACTCGTAAAATAAATCATGAGATTATATAAAACCTATGATCTGGCCTAAGATGGGCAATTCAAGAAATTTTTAATGGTAAATTATTAATGAATTGGCTTAATTATAAATTTATTTTACTTAAAACATGATTAACAATCTCATTTTAAAATTGAATACCTATTCATTATAATTACCATAATATGTATAAAGCATCAAAGAATTATCAGTGACTGAATATATGTTTTAAGAGGTATAGAAATAATTCTGTCCCAAGTGATCACCTCTAAAGCACATGCAGTCCTTTTCAAAACTTCCTGCTTTGTGCTTAGTTTAAAAATGGTGTCACATCAGGTGTCATAGCAATCTGTCCCCTTGCCTGTTAGTGTCTACATTTTAGGTTTTCACTTGTTCCTCGGGTCCTTGGGGGCCACAGTCCGCTGCCTGTTGGTGTTTCACAGATGGTTGGTCAGAGGCTGCCCAGCCGGCTTCAACAACGGGAGCCGAAGGCCTGGTTTCAGATCCCAGTTCACCACCTTCTGGCCATGTGATACTGGACTTTCAATTCCTCCCTCTGAGCAGGTCTACTTGTGTGTAAAATGGGGGTAATAAGAATTCCTCCATATGTGTGTTTCTCTGAGATTGAGCCCAGTTGTGCCTGTAAACTGCTGGTCTACACAGTGCATGCACAAGGTCACTCTTAATAAACAGCTGCATCTGTCTCCTTCCCTAACAGTAGACATGCGAGTAGGCTTCCCCAGGGTGCAGTGGACCTGGTTCTCAGGTGACCGATGGGCACGTCAGCCACTGGCTGTGAGTACCACATCCTGCTGAGCCCTGTGGAGAGACAGGAGTGTGCCCCGCAGAAGAAGGAGATGGGCAGAGGGACGAGTCAGGCAGTCCCCACTGTGGTATCTCCTATGCTCCTCCTGCCTGGTGACTCGATCTCTGTCTGCTTCTGTCTAAGGAGAAGGACCTAGCTTTGCCTTTGGCTAATTCAGAGGAGTGTCCTGAGAAGGAAGGAAATAGTGTTGGGGTTGTCATTAGGGCCATTTGAGAGGTGTGCTTATCTGAATCCCAGAAGCCTTTCTTGCCATACGATGCCTACTGAACCTTATATTCCCAGGGAACTCATTGTAAAGATGCCCATCCCACCACTGTGTGATTCCTTATGGGGAGCTGTAGAGTATTTCCAGCCTTAGCCCAGGCCACCACTTTCTCTTCTGTGCATTTGAGCAGCAAGCAGGCCTCTCTTCAGCAGCTGCAGGTGGGAAATCACCTTCAGCTGATCCCTTCATGGCAACAGCAGAGCTCCCTCTGCTTGCCCAAGTGAAACATCTTTGTGTTCAGGGCATGGGTTTCTACTAGTTCAGTGTCCTCCAGTCAGAAGTGGTGCCTCTAGGATGTGTAATGGCTGAAAACTGATCTTTTTCCTCAAATCTTGACATGTTGGCTAAGTAGCTGTCTGATATCTAAAAACTGCTGATGTTGCTTACAGTTGTGGTTTATGGTAGAACTAGACATAATGTCCTGGGTACTTCACTGAAATGAACATCTGGGATCTTCATTCAAGGCAGGAGAAGCCATAGTAGGTTGGTGGCCCATGGAGGGTGAGTCCCTCTGTGTAGTCAGGTGGTCACCTTACAGTTTATGCCATCGTCAACAATAACTATCACTGTGACCCCATAATGACCCAGGCTTCTGCACTCTTTCAGACTCTGTTTCATGTCTGAGGTAGAGTTTGGAGGTTAACCTTGGATGAGCCCCTGTTGCAAGCCCTCTGCAGAGTCAAGGGGCATGGGACAGTCAGCAGGAGTGACCACCATCCCTTTAAGAATTATGCTCAACTGTGCTTGTGTGTTTCACAGGAAACACAGGGGCCACAGCCAGCATAGCATCAAGCTAATGCAGCACCCTGCCAGATCCCCCTTCCACATGTGTAAGGAATCCCATACCCAGGGGAGGCAGGGAGATGGAGAGAATTGCTGTCATTGGAAAGGCATGAGTCCACCCAGGTTTGGGCCTTGTGTGCATTTCTAATAGGTGGGAGGGAAATGTGAGAAAGGAATCCCTGTGGCCTGTGCCCTGTGGACAGAACAGCATTCATGGCCAGTGTCCTACTGAGAGTGGGAAAACTTACACCCAAATGAGCAAGGAAAGAGGCTGGGGTGACTGTGGCTGCCACCCAGGCCACTGATCACAAGCAGTGTCAGGGCTGGCAGGGGCCAGACTTGGGTAAAGATGCAGAAAGTGTGAGGAAAGATGAGCACCAGAATTGAGCCTGGAGGCAGGGGACTTGGAGAGTAATGGTGACTTGATCTTGGCGTGAATACAAGGCCTGGCTACCAGATTGGCCTCCCAGAGAGAACATCTTTTGCAACAGAAGCATTTTGAAGGCCCAGATCTCCTGGTCCTTGTATGTGACAGATATTGCGCATGTGTTCTGAGGTAGATGGCAGGACTCTTTATTTATTTATTTTTTGACACAGAGTTTTGCTCTTGTTGCCCAGGCTGTAAAGCAATGGCACGATCTCTGCTCACCACAACCTCTACCTCCTGGGTTCAAGTTATTCTCCTTTCTCAGCCTCCTGAGTAGCTGGGATTACAGGCATGCGCCACCATGCCCAGCTAGTTTTGTAGTTTTAGTAGAGATGGGACTTCTCTATGTTGGTCAGGATGGTCTCAAACTGCCAAGCTCAGGTGATCTGCCTGCCTCGGCCTCCCAAAGTGCTGGAATTGCAGGTGGGAAAGACTCTTCACAAAAGTCTTTGGAACCCTAAAATAGGATTCAAGTAAAAGAAAATATCAGCGGGTGGATCATGAGGTCAAGAGATCGAGACCATCCTGGTCAACATGGTGAAACTCCGTCTCTACTAAAAATACAAAAAATTAGCTGGGCATGGTGGCACATGCCTGTAATCCCAGCTACTCAGGAGGCTGAGGCAGGAGAATTGCCTGAACCCAGGAGGTGGAGCTTGCGGTGAGCCAAGATCGCGCCATTGCACTGCAGCCTGGGTAACGAGAGCGAAACGCCATCTCAAAAAGAAAAAAAATATAAACTGCTAAAAAAATTGCTAATTACAAACTGCTAAGTCATATACCTAAGCTGGACAACAGGTTTGCTAATCTGACACAGACATTACTAGTATCCATTTTTACAGATGTGGCCACCAAGATTCAAAGATGTTAATTAGTCACATGATGAGTATGTATAGTACAGTGGGGGCAAGAGCCCAGCCTTCCTTACCTGTTGTTTTGCTCTTTCTTCTATTCTGTCCTGAGAAATGAGCCTTGAGGAAAAAAATTAATGTTTTCCTCTAGAAAACAGAAAACAATCTTCAGTACTAAGATGTTAGGGTCTACTGGATATCTAGTAAAGCATCTAAATAACTTGTTCTCAATTACCTTCATTTCTGTTTTATTTGGTGAAGGCTGGGTAGGCTAGGTTTAAAGAAAACTGATTGTATGAAACTACTTCTCAACTAAGGTGTTTGTGAGGACTGCCTCTGTTCACTGTCATGGTCTTAAAGGTGATTATGTACCATCAGAAGCTTCTGTTAACTGAAGTGTGTAGCAAAGAGACTGTTCTTCAAAGTACTGGGGGCACTGCCTTTTTCCTCAAAGCTGTCAAATTGTCTTTTGTCATCAAAGACAAGAACTCTCATTTTTATCTGGTTGCAGAGCCTTTTGGGAAGCATCAGAGTAAAGCAAAAAAAAAAAATATCTGGAGATGAAAAGCTTTAACAGCTCATTAGTAGTAACAACAAATAAACCTTTGGATATATACCTAGTAATGGGATTGCTGGGTCAAATGGAATTTCTATTTCTAGGTCCTTGAGGAATCGCCACACTGTCTTCCACAATGGTTGAACTAATTTACACCCCCACCAGCAGTGTAAAAGTGTTCCTATTTCTCCGCGTCCTCTCCAGCATCTGTTGTCTCCAGATTTTTTAATGAACGCCATTCTAACTGGCGTGAGATGGTATCTCAATGTGGTTTTGATTTGCATCTCTCTAATGACCAGTGATGATGAGCATTTTTTCATATGTTTGTTGGCAAATTGTTCTACTATAAGGACACATGCACACGAAT
>JAPYYA010003676.1:0-12610 GCA_028533165.1 Leontopithecus rosalia | reverse complement strand
GGGATAAATGCCAAATATGGGTGAGGGGGCAGAAGGCAGCAAAACACACTGCCACGTGTGTACCTATGCAACTATCTTGCATGTTCTGCACATGTACCCCAAAACCTAAAATGCAATAAAAATTTAAAAAAAAAAAAAAGTTGTTTTTTTGTCACCAATAATATGACCAAATGTCATAAATATTCCATGAATGTGCAAAAATAGGAATATTTTCTACTTAACACTTTCTATGAAACAGATACATGATTTAATATTGTAGTGGAGGAAAAATCTTCTCACTTCTTGATTGTTTGCTGGGGCTTTAAGATACAGATTAACAAGAGAAAAGAATACAACTTTATTTAGTATCTGCTTTACATAACACAGAAATGGAAATGAAGACCCAAAGAAACAGTTAACCCTGAGTATTCTCATACTAGGTTTGACAGAGTAGAAAGTTGTGGAAAAATATGATAGGGCAAAGAGGGTTTGAACTAGGATAGTAAACTGGAGGAACTAAGCAAAACCTATTGGTTTGTATTCCTGTCAACATCTCTCCTTCTTTCCATCTTCAGTGATTAAGGTGTTCTTACCTCTGAGTATCGGGAAGGTACCTCTCATGTTAGGGTCTTATGTACTATTTCAGAGGAGAAGAAAGAGTCAGAGTGTTCTTCCCGTACCTGCCATTTTTCAGATTCCTTCAGTTGAAATAAAAATACTCAGTATGGCCAGCTGCCATATTTTGGGGTAGAATGTCCTGAAGCCCATCACTTTTAACAGTTTTGCTGTTTAATTTCTGTTTGTCATTATTACTATTCTTTGCCCCACTGGATTTGAATGATTCTGAAAGACATATATAAAAATATTAATTTTAATTATATTTCAAAATGAAGTTCTCCTTGCATTTCTAATACTTTATATATTTAGTTGCTGTATCTAATACATACAGAGTAATGATTAGTATATATTTTACCTAAATTGTAGTTTTGGACAAGCATGATGGCTCATGCCTGTAATTCTAGTATTTTGGGAGGCCAAGGTAGGAGGATCATTTGAGCCCAGGAGTTCAAGGCTGCAGTGCACAATCATCATGCCACTGTATTTCAGCTTGGGCAACAGTGAGACCCAGTTTCAAAAAAGAAAAGAAAAATGTACTTTTTATCATTATATATTACTCATCCTTAATTTCATTGGTGATTTTGAGCTTAAATTCTGCCCATCTGGCATTAATATTAATTTCTGCTTTCTCTTTGTGATATCTCTTTGTCCATTTCATTTTTTAGTCTTTAGAAAACTCACTTTGTTGTAAGCATTAAAAAAAACAATAAACGATGTATTGCTTGGTTTTGTTATTTAACCCAACCTGCCAGTCTCTGTTTTAAATAGAAAAGTTTAGCCCATTCATATTAAGTATAACAACTATTTTGTTCATTCTATCTTATTTAATGCTTATCTGTGGTTTTACTTTGCATTTCCTCTTTTTTTCTTTCTTCATTTTTGCTGATTTGTTCAGATTGCTTTACATTCTCCAGTTTTCTTGCTAATTGGAAGTTCTACTGGTAATTACCTTCCCTTTATCATCACACACAAGTTTCTAGACTATCATATGAAATCCATATGCTTTTTTCTTTCAACTAAATCACCCATTTTTTTCACTGTTCCCACCAATAAATGAGACCTTTGAATACCTTTACTTCCTCATTCTTTCTGTCAGGTAATCTTTAAATTTTTACTCTACAGAATAGAATCTAGTCTGCTTTCAAATGCCTTTTTTGCTGATATGGCTTAATAGTTTGGGTTCTAGGCTAGTATGAGATTTCTCTTGCAGTAAATCCTTACTTTTAAAGATTACTTACTTAGCTGTTATATTATATTAATCTCACTCTGTTAACACCTATTTGCATCTAACTTTACTTGTTACAAGCTCTACTGGTTGCCATTTTTGTTTCCTTTCTTCACCTTCTACTGTGATCTTGTTTCCCTAAGATGGAATAGGAGGATGGTATTTTCTATGAATTCCTAAATAGCCACAAATATATTTTTTTCTCCTGATAAAAGAATGATAATATCTTGCCTCAGATATAAAATTCTTGGATTGTAGTTCTTTTCTCTCTGATATTAGTAATTTTAATTAGCTCCTGAGTTGTAGATGACACAGTAATGTATCAGTCTAATGTTTCTCCTTCTTCTATATATGTGTATGATGTGTCTATAGATAGATATTTGCATGTTTGATCTTTCTGTCTCTATAAGATTTATCTTAATCCTTAGAGTTCAGAAATCTTACCAGGATATGTCTAAGTGTGTGGATCTTGGTAATATATTTCCATCTGCTGAATTGGATAAATCTCATTTTAACTCATTTTGCCTCTCCTCAATCTGTGCTTTTATATTTTTCTAATATTTACATGTAGGTCTCCAGGATCTATCTTCCAAGTCTGTTATCTTTTTGCTCATGATTTCTACCTCTTTGAATTATTGCTCCTTATTTTAAGATACTTCTTCCAATTGTTCTTTCAGGTTACTAATTCGAACTCAACATAAATCATCTTCTTCAGTTCACCCACTTGTTTGTTTAGTTAAAAAGTCATGGGTTCTTTTTTTTTTGTCATTGTTCAGTAGTTCTTTTGTTAATTGTTGTTTGGGGTTTCATTTTTTGTTTTTTTTAAGCATTATAATTAATACCCTTAAGTTCACTTTTAATTTTTCCTAGTTCAGGTTGTTGCCTCTCTCCTCTAGGAGTTCTGTTTTGCATGGAACTCCTGCTGTAAAAGTTATACTTTTTTAGCCATAGAGCATTTATTCCAAAAATCAGTGCTTCTCAAACGTTAATGTGTATATGATTCACTCAGGGATCTTTTTAAACTGTTGATTCAAACTCAGAATATCTGAAGTGTGGTCTGAGTGTTTGCATTTCTAACAAGCTATGCCAATATTTCTATACCTATTTCTAACAGGTGATGCCAATGCTGCTGGTCCATGGACTACACATCCAGTTGCACAGCACTCAAACTTTGGTATACATCAGAACTGCCTGAAGGGTTTATTAAAATGGATCATTGGTTCTACTACCAGGGTTTCTGATTCAGTGGGTCTGAAATAGTGGCTAAACACTTGCATTTTCTCTTCATGTGTATGTGCTGTCTTTTTGTGTGGCGGGGGGAACGGTAGATAGTAGGTATATATATTTATGAGGCACATGAGATATTTTGATACAGGCATTGTAGTAATCATACCAGGGTAAATGAGGTATCCATCACCTCAAGCATTTATCCTTTATTTGTGTTACAAGCAATCCAGTTCTACTCTTTTAGTTATTTTTAGATATGCAATAAATTGTTGTTCACTGTAGTCACCCTATTCTGCTAACAAATACTAGATCTTATTCATTCTAACTATATTTTTGTACCCATTAACCATCACCACTTTCTCTTCCACTTCCCCCAACTACCCTTCCCAGCCTCTAGTAACCATCATTCTACTCTCTATCTTCATGAGTTCAATTGTTTTAGTTTTTGGCACCCACAAATAAGTGAGTGCTAAATGTGAAGTTTGTCTTTCTGTGCCTAGCTTATTTCACTTAGCATAATGCCTCCAGTTCCACTTATGTTGTTGCAAATAACAGGATCTTATTCTTTTTGTGGTTGAATAGTACTCCATTGTGTATATACACTACATTTTCTGTATCCATTTGTCTGTTCATGGACACTTGGATTGCTTCCAATCTTGGCTATTGTGTGTAGTGCTGCAATAAACATGGGAATGCAGATACCTCTTTGATATTGCTTTGATGTGCTTACTTGGGGATATATATCTAGCTTTGGGACTTCTGGGTCATATGGCAGTCCTTTTTTGTTTTTTAAGGAAACTACAAACTATTCTCCATACTGGTTGTACTAACATGCATTCCCACCGACAGTGTATGAAGTTTCCCTTTTCTTCACATCCTCACCAGCATTTGTTATTGTCTGTCTTTTGGATAAAAACCATTTTAACTGGGGTGAGAAAATACCTCACTGTAGTTTTGATTTGCATTTCTCTGATGGTCAGTGATGTTGAGCACCTTTTCTTTTGTTCTTGTTTTTTTTTTTTTTTTGAGACGGAGTTTCTCTCTTGTTACCCAGGCTGGAGTGCAATGGCGCGATCTCGGCTCACCACAACCTCCGCCTCCTGGGTTCAGGCAATTCTCCTGCCTCAGCCTCCTGGGTAGCTGGGATTACAGGCATGCGCCACCGTGCCCAGCTAATTTTTTGTATTTTTAGTAGAGACGGGGTTTCCCCATGTTGACCAGGATGCCTCGGCCTCCCAAAGTGCTGGGATTACAGACTTGAGCCACCGCGCCCGGCTGCACCTTTTCATATAACTGTTTGCCATTTGTATGTTTTCTTTTGAGAAATATCTTCTATACAGATTTTTTGCCCATTTTTTAATCAAATTATTAAATTTTTTCTGATTCAGTTGTTTAAGCTCCTTATATGTTATGATTAATATTTCTTTGTCAGATGAATAGTTTGCAGATTTTGTTTTCCCCATTCTGTGGGTTGTCTCTTCACTTTGTTGATTTTTGCCTGTCCTGCGAAGAATTTTAACTTGATGCGAACCCATTTTTCCATTTTGCTTTGGTTGCCTGCGCTTGGGTGGTATCACTCAAGAAATCTTTGCCCAGATGTTTTAGAGAGTTTCCTCAATGTTTTCTTTTAATAGTTTTATAGTTTGAGGTCTTAGATTTAAGTCTTTAATCCATTTTGATTTGATTTTTGTATATTGCTAGAGATAGGGATCTAGTTTCATTCTTCTGCATATTGATATCCCGTTGTCCCAGCACCATTTATTAAAGAGACTGTCCTTTCCCCAATGTATGTTCTTGGCACCTTTGTAGAAAATGAGCTCACTATAGATGTATGGATTTATATTTGGGTTTGCTATTCTGTTCCATTGGTCTATGTGTCTGTTGTTATGCCAGTACCATGCTGCTTTGGTTACTATAGCTCTATAGTATAAATTGAAGTCAAGTAATGTGATTCTTCTAGCTTTGTTCTTTTTGCTCAAGATAGCTTTGGCTATTCTGGGTCTTTTGTGGCTCCACATAAATTTTAAATTTATTTTTTCTGTGTCTGTGAAGAACGTCATTGGTACTTTGATAGGGATTGCATTAAATCTGTAGACTGCTTAGCATGGATATTTTAACCATATTTTTCTTCCTATCCATGAACATGAAATATTTTCCATTTTAGTGTTCTCTTCAATTTGAAACATCAATGTTTTACAATTTTCATTAAAGAGGTCTTTCACTTCTTTAAGTTTATTCCTAGATATTTTATTATATTTTATTTGTACCTATTATGAATAAAATTATTTTCTCGATTTATTTTTCAGATTGTTTGTTATTGACATATAGACAGATTTTTGTATGTTGATTTTCTGTCCTGTAACTTCACTGAATTTGTTTATCAATTCTAGTAGTTTTTTTGGTGGAGTCATTTTTTCAAATGTAAGATTATATCATCTGCAAACAAGGATAATTTGATTTCTTCCTTTCCAATTTGGATGCTGATATGGTTTGGATCTGGGTCCCTGCCCAAATCTTATGTTGAGTTGTAATCCCCAATGATAGAGGTAAGGCCTGGTGGGAAGCAATTGGATCATGCGGGTAGAGTTCTCATGAAAGTTTTAACACCATCCCTGTTGGTGCTGTTCTCATAATAGTGAGGAAGTTCTTGTGAGATATGCTTGTTTAAAAGTATATAACACCTCCCCACTCTCTTTCTTGCTCCTGCTCTGGCCATGTAAGATGAGCCTGCTTCCCCTTTGCCTTCTGCCATGATTGTGAGTTTTCTGAGGCCTCCCCTGAAGCTGAGCAGATGGCCAGCATTATGCTTCCTGTACAGCCTGCAGAACCATGAGGCGATTAAACCTCTTTTCTTTATAAATTACCCAGTCTCAGGTATTTCTTTATAGCAATGCAAGAATGAACTAATACAGATGCTCTTTATTTCTTTCTCTTATCTTATTGCTCTAGCTAGGACTTCCAGTACTATGTCGAGCAACAGCAGTAAAATTGGGCCTCCTTGTCTTGTTCCAGATCTTTGCAAAAAGACTTTTAGTTTTTCCTCATTCAATATAATACTAGCTGTGGGTAGTCTGTCATATGTGGCTTTTATTGTGTTGGAGTATTTTCCTTCTATAAACAATTTTGTGATGATTTTTATCATGAAGGGATGTTGAATTTTATCAAATGCTTTTTCAGCATCATTTGAAAAATGATCATATGCTTTTGTCCTTCATTTTGTTGATGTGATGTATCACATTGATTGATTTGCATATGCAGAACCATCTATGCATTCTTGGTATAAACCCCATTTGGTCATGATAAATGATCTTTTTAGTGTTGAATTGGGTTTAGTAGTATTTTGTTTAGGATTTTTGCATCAATGTTCATTAGGGATATTGGCTGTAGTTTTCTTTTTGTTGTTGTTGTGTCTCTGTCTGATTTTGGTATCAGGATAATACTGGCCTCATAGAATGAGTTTGGAAGTATTCCTTCCTCTTTTATTTTTTGGAATAGTTTGAGTAGGATTCATATTTGTTATTCTTTACATGTTTGTTAAAATTTAGCAGTGAAGCCATTGGGTCCTGGATTTTTCTTTGCTAGGAGACTTCTTATTATGGCTGTGATCTCATTACTTGTTACTGGTCTGTTTAGGTTTTGGATTTTTTCCTGATTCAATCTTGGTAGGTTGCATGTGTCTAGGAATTTATCCATTTCTTCTAGGCTTTTGCATTTCTAAAAAAATTCTCAGGTAATGCTGATGCTGCTGGTCTATGATGCACACTTTGAGACCCAATACTCCAGAAGGAACTGAGGACCAGCTACTGGGACACCTTATGTATAGACACTCTAGCCAAAGGTAAGAGCCACAGTTGATTCTACCGGGGAGGTAGCTGGCGTCCAGCAAGTTTAGCAAGTTGCTGGATCCTTTTCTGAGCACTAGAAAAACATCCCAGTGGTCTTATTGGCTACAAAGGCCAGTGGCCTTTCAGCCTCAGAGAAGGAATAGATTTGGCCATTTATTCAACACTCCTGCCAAAGAGACCAGCAGGCTTTTCAGGAACACCTACTTGTGCTAGTGCCATTTCTCTCCCCATAGAGATCTACAAATCTCCTCGGGGCCAATCTGATACTGGTCTCCGGGTTCTGATTCCAACTACAAGGCAAAATTGATGCCCCAGCTATCAGATTTCTCCATCCAACACAACTTAGATTAAGGTGATGCTTCAATCCTCCAGGCTCAGCCTGTCTCCCAATTGCAAGAACCACTGAGCTCACAAAGGAGTGCAACTGGATTGGTGTGGTAGAGGAGGAACAAGGAACACTATCTTCCAAACTCCTCAGGTATTTAGGAGAAAAGCTGGAACCAGAGGAGTCAGAAAGGTCCAATGGAAGATGGACATAGTGAGCCTTAAAGAACAGGTAGACATAGGAGTGGGAAAGGAAGGGGTAAAGTAGGTACAGCGTACCTTAGGACATAAAATCAGGAAAGCCTGTGTGATGATTATCCTGAGTGGAGTTTTTGGGAGTCATGGCACATAAAATTGATTGAATAAAATTTGATTCTGGCCGGGTGTTGTGCCCCATGCCTGCAATCCCAGAACTTTGGGAGGCAAAAGCAGGCAGATCACTTTAGGTCAGGAGTTTGGGACCAGCCTGGCCAACATAGTGAAACCCCATCTCTACTAAAAATACACAAAAAATTAGCTGGGCATGGGTGCATGTCTGTAATCCCAGCTACTCAGGAGGCTGAGGCAGGAGAATTGCTTGAACTCAGGCAGGAGAGGCTGCAGTGAGCCAAGATTGCACCATGGCACTCCAGCTTGGGCGATAGGATGAGACCATGTCTCAAAAAAAGAAAAATAATTCTGATCAAGGAAATCTATGATTGCTAGACTGACAAATTTTGAGTTTGATTCTGAATGTGGTAGAAAGCAAAATAACATAGTGAAAGCATGAATTTTGTGGCTCAGAGGGAATTAGCATGAATACTTGACCCGGGTATAAATCTCAATTGGGCATTTCCTAGCTTTATGAAATTAGGCAAACTGCTTAAATTCTATGACCCTGATCCTGTAAAATGGAGATACCAATGTCTTCCCCCAGATCTCTTATTAGGAGATCATATATGTGAAAGATAAGGAAGACTGGCACAGGACTGAACCTCTTTCCCTTTCTTGGTGGTACTGAGCTGGGGAGGAACTGTCTCCTGAGATCCTGCTCAAATCAGCTGCCCAGAGGAAACCGCAGTGTTGTTGAGGGGAGGAGGTTAAAAAGGTGACAAGGAGAAATCATTTTGAAACAGTCAAGGCGGAGAAGGTACCAAAATGTATTTGTGTGTTTGTGGGGGCAGTTTTTTGAGAGACCAGTTGTTGAAAGAGGCAGTGAGGAAGAAGGAAAATAAAGAGGAGAAAATAAACTGACACAGTGAAGTAAAAAGAAACTCAAGATTTCCTTCACATTTTTGACTCGGAGCAGCCATGTAGGAGATAGAGGAGTATTCCAGAATGACCCATAGGACATTAAATTGGATGGTTAAACTATGGAGGGTAATAGAAGGAAGAAATCAACCACCAGAAAGGTTGTAACTCCTTCAAAACCTGATAAGTAACTTAAAGGAACTTTTTAGAAGTTCAGAATCATTTGTTATCTCCTTAACTCTGTACATAAACAGATAATTTTTTTTCCTGTTGAACATGGTGGAATAAAAAAAACAAACGTCTATGATATTCATAATGGAAGTTAGGCCATCCTGCCAAAGAAGATTTATAGTCACTAATTTTAGGATGAATATGATAAATCTCTGAAGTACCGGAAGAAAAATGTAATGCCCAAATAAGAGATATTGTCTTCATCAATTGTTTAAGTATTAACCTAAAAGGAGAGATTTCAGATCTTTAAAAAAAATTATTTGCCGGGCACAGTGGCTCACACCTGTAATCCCAGCCCTTTAGGAGGTCGAGGCAGGTGGATCACCTGAGGTCTGGAGTTCGAGACCAGCCTGACCAACATGGAGAAACCCCGTCTCTACTAAAAATACAAAAAAATTTAGCCAGGTGTAGCGGCGCATGCCTGTAATCCTAGCTACTCGGAAGGCTGAAGCAGGAGAATCACTTGAACCCAGGAAGGGAAGGTTGCAGTGAGCCAAGATCACACCAATGAACTCCAGCCCGGGCAACAGGAGCAAAACTTCATCTCAAAAAAAAAAAAAAAAAAAAAAATTGGCTCATGCCTGTAATCCCAGCACTTTGGGAGGCCAAGGCAGGCAGATCACAAGGTCAAAGAGATCGAGATCATCCTGGCCAACATGGTGAAACCCCATCTCTACTAAAATACAAAAATTAGCTGGGCGTGGTGACTCATGCCTGTAGTCCCAGCTACTCGGGAGGTTGAGGTAGGAGAATTGCTTGAACCTGGGAGGTGGAGGTTGCAGTGAGCCGAGATGGTGCCACTGCACTCCAGCCTGGTGCCTGGTGACAGAACAAGACTCTGTTTCAAAAAAAAAAAACAAAATTATACCAGGCTCACAAATATTTCTCAGGTGATTTGTATGTTTTAAAAGGCTGAGGAAACTGCCTATGGTAAATGCTGCAGATGCAGAATAGAAGACTATTCTGATTCAGACCAATTAAAATAAATATGTTTGCAAAAGTGTCCAGCAAGATGACCAGCAAACAACAAGTTCAATAAATGTTAGGGAGGTGTGAAGCATGGTGGCTCACACTTGTAATCCCAGCACTTTGGAAAGCCATGGCACACGGATCACTTGAGCCCAGGAGTTTGAGTTCAGCCTGGGCAGCACAGTGAGACCCTGTCTCTATTTTTTTAAAAAATGTATGGGTGAGGTGGCTCATGCCTGTAATCCCAACACTTTGGGAAGCTGAGGCAGGTGTATCACTAGAGGCCAGGAATTCAAGACCAGCCTGGCCAACATGGAGAAACCCCAGCTCTAGGAAAAAATACAAAAATTAGTCAGGTGTGGTGGCACATGCTTGTAATTCCAGCTACTCGGGAGGCTGAGGCAGAAGAATCGTGTGAACCTGGGAGGCAGACATTGCATTCAGCTGAGATTGCACCGCTGCACTCCAGCATAGGTGACAGAGTGAGACTCCATCTCAAAACAAAAACAAACAAAAAACTAACGAAATAAATAAAATGTTAGGGGAATCAAATTAAGCTCTTTAACCCAAATTTAATCTGAAGTGCCATCAAGAATTCTGCTTCCTTTGGCTGTGCATTGGCACATTCTACTCACTCGTCTTGGCATATCTCAGGTCCTCTTGCTCCTAGCTCATCTATTCCAGCATTTACCTTTTTTAGACCCACGCCTAAAATGAATGAATGTGACTGTTCTGTAAAGGGATAGAAAAGTAATTTATATACACTTTTGCACATCTGGAATTTAATTTTTTTAAGTGGTTCCCTGTCTTTCCTACCTCAGAGCATAGAGGTTAAGTGCATAACCCCTGGGGTTAGAGAGATACAAGTTCAAATCCTAGGCCTGCCACTTAGACTATTAACTTGAGCAAGTTACTTAGTATCACTGAGCATTAGTTTCCTCATCTGTAAAATGGAAGTTAAAACTCTCTACTCCATACTTTAAATGAGATAATGTAGGTAAAGACGTGGCAAGGTGTCTGATGCATTGTAAGCCTTGATATGTAATGCTGATTATTGCGACGTATAGCATTTATAACTGTAATAACTATATACCATATGTTTGTATAACTAGATGATATACATTTATAATTATTTTTAAATACCCCTGTAATATTCCTCCTCAAATTCCTGTAATTCTGCATTTTTTATATTTAGAATAGAAAAAGTGAATTACAAATTGTAAAAAATAGAATTGCTAATTGAGTAGAATATTTGCAGTTGATATATGTTGCTGGCTTTATTTTAGAACTATAATCTAGAGATGTATATTGACTTTTGAAAAGGAAACATTATCCTAGATGCAAAGTGGAAAAGTGCTCATAATATCTGAGCAACAAAAACAAGTTGAATGTCAAAGTATTCACTTTAGGACTCTCAAATTAATTTGAGTTGGCAAATTGATATTAACTTGCACAGTATCTTTATACCTATGAATTAAATTAATTCAGGGCTTTTTTCCAAAGGAGCCACACTTCATTAATAATTGTATTTGTTTGTTACCCAGAATGTTTTAACGATTTCTAAATGTCAGGTTATAGAAATTTTTAGTATACAGAAATTCCATTTCAGAATTTAGAAACCTATTTGTTTGCTTCTTTTAGTTTTTATGAATTTTTTAAATTTTTATCTACTGATTTATTTTTCAGACAGTCTCTCTCTGTCATCCAGGCTGGAGTGCAGTGGTGCGATCTCAGCTCACTGCAACCTCTGCCTCCCAGGTTCAAGCAATCCTCCTGCTTCAGCCTCCCTGATTAGCTGGGACTACAGGCGGGTGCCACCACATCTGGTTCATTTATGTATTTTTAGTAAAGATGGAGTTTCACCGTGTTAGCCCGGATGGTCTCCATCCACTGACCTCGTGATCCACCTGCCTCAAGCCATCCTCCCACCTCATCCTCCCGAGTTACTGAGATTATAAGCAGGAGGCATTAGACCCAGCTTGCTCCTTTTAATATTACACACAGCTTGCTCCCTAGCCAATGGCTCTTTTTTTTTTTTTTTTTTTTTTTGAGATGAAGTCTCACTCTGTCACCCAGGCTAGAGTGCAATAGCACCATCTTGGCTCACTGCAACTTCTGCCTCCCAGGTTCTGGCAATTCTCCTTCCTCAGCCTCCTGAGTAGCTAGGATTACAGGTGTGCACCACCACACTCAACTAATTTTTGTATTTTTAGTAGAGACACGGTTTCACCATGTTGGCCAGGCTGGCCTCGAACTCCTGACCTTATGATCCACCCACCTCTGCCTCCCAAAGTGTTGGGATTACAGGTGTGAGCCACTGCACCCGGCCACCAATGGCTCCTTAAATAATATATTGCTCAATATTTTTCCTTCTGAAAGAGTGGCCGGGAGGGAACGATCCAAGATGGCCGATCGCTAACATCTCGGGATTGCAGCTCGCAGTTAAAGCTCATAGAACTAGAGGACGCCACACTTTCAGACAAATTCTGGTCACTCAGGAGCAGAAGATTCCCAGTGGAGGAACCACGTGGGGCAGTAATTTCGCCAGCACCTCCGCACAGCAGCTCTCGGAGCTGACTAGGCGGGCTGGCTCCCCTTCTGACCGGGGTTTGGAGGAGCCGCGAGGGTTCCCAGCGCTGACTCCTGAGGGTGGCGCAGAAGTTGTGCCGGCACCTCGGTGCAGAGTGAACGCGACTGGTTTCCCTTCTGACCGAGGTTTGGAGCTCCAGGAAGGCAGACTTGCCTATTACGGACACAAGAAGGAAGCCAGACAGGAGAAGCCTGGACAGAAAAACACCATCAGTCTTAACGCTGCTGTTCCTGGCCCTGGGAACTAACATCTTGGACATCCACTCAAGAAACCTACTGAAAGCTGGTAATTTCAAAGACGACAGGAGGATAAATTTACAATGATGGGAAGAAACCAGCGTAAAAAGGCTGAGAATACTCAAAATCAGAACCC
>JAPYYA010003675.1:0-12610 GCA_028533165.1 Leontopithecus rosalia | reverse complement strand
TAGCTTTTATTACTTTGAGATACGTTCCATCAATACCGAGTTTATTGAGGGTTTTTAGCATAAAGGGCTGTTGAATTTTGTCAAAGGCTTTCTCTGCATCGATTGAGATGATCATGTGGTTTTTGTTTTTGGTTCTGTATCTCATTTTTTTTAAGGCTACATAGTATTCCATGGTATTTATGTACCACATTTTCTTTATCCAGTCTACCACTGATGGGCATTTAGGTAGATTCCATCTCTTTGCTATTGTGAATAGTGCTGCAATGAACATATGCATCTTTATGGTAAAACAATTACTATTCCTTTGGGTATATACCCAGTAATACAATTGCTAGGTCAAATGGTAATTCTGTTTTCTTTCAGAAATCACCACACTGCTTTCCACAATGGCTGAACTAATTTACATTTCTACCAGCAGGGTATAAGTGTTTCCTGTTCTCCACAACCTCACCAGCATCTGTTGTTTTTTGACTTTTTGATAATAGTCATTCTGACTGGTGTGAGGTGGTATCTCATTGTGGTTTTGATTTGCATTTCTCTGATGATTAGTGATGTTGAGCATTTTTTCTTATGCCTGTTGGCCATATATGTCTTTTTTTGAAAAGTGTCTGTTCTTTTTCCCACTTTTTACTGGGGTTGTTTTTTTCTTGTAAATTTGTTTACATTCTTTATACATTCTGGGTATTAGATCTTTGTTGGATACATGGTTTGAAAATATTTTCTCCCATTTTGTAGGTTGTCTTTTTACTCTGTCGATAGTTTCTTTTGCTATGCAGAATCTCTTATTGTTATTAAATCTTTGTCAGGACCTATGTCTAAAATGGTATTTCCTAGGTTATCTTCCAGGGTCCTTACCATTTTATAGTTTGCATTTAAGTCTTTAAACCACTATGAGATTTCTGTACATGGTATAAGGAAGGGGTCCAGTTTCAGTCTTCAGCATATGGCTAGCTGGTTATCACAGCACCATTTATTGAATAGGGAGTTCTTTCCCCATTTCTTGTTTGTGTCCAGTTTGTCAAAGACCTAATAACTGTAGATGTGTAACTTTATATCTGGGCCCTCTATTCTGTTCCATTTGTCTACGAGTCTGTTTTCATACCAGTACCACATTGTTTTGTTTACTGTAGCCCTGTAGTATAGTTTGAAGTAGGGTGGCATGATGCCTCCAGCTTTGTTATCCTTGATTAGGATAGCCTTGGCTATTTGGGCTTTTTTTGGGATTCCATGTGAATTTTAAAATAGTTTTTTTCTAATTATGTGAAGAATGTAATTGGTAGTTTGATAGGAATAGCACTGAGTCTATACATTGCTTTGAGCAATTTGGCTGTTTCAATGATATTGATTCTTCTTATCAATGAGCATGGAATGTTTTTGTATTTGTATCATCTCTGTTTTTTTTTTCCTCAGTGAAGGCATATTTTTATTTCTTTTCATTTGCAGACATACATATATGCAAACACAAACATAAACAAATGTGTTACTCTTTTTAGGATAAGTTTTTTTAATTGTACTTTATGTTTTAGGACACATGTGCAGAATGTGCAGGTTTGTTACATAGGTATACATGTGTCATGGTGGTTTGCTACACCTACTGACCTGTTCTCTAAGTTCTCTCAACCCCCACCCTCCAGCAGGCTCTGGTGTACATTTTTCCCTTACCTAGGTCCATGTGATCTCATTGTTCAAGTCCCACTTATGAGTGAGAACATGCAGTGTTTGGTTTTCTGTTCCTGTGTTAGTTTGCTGAGGATGAACTTTATCCATGTCCCTCCAAAGGACATGATCTCATTCCTTTTTATGACTGCATAGTATTCTATGGTGTATACGTACCACATTTTCTTTGTCCAGTCTATCACCGATGAGCATTTGGGTTGGTTTCATGTCTTTGCTATTGCAAATAGTGCTGCAATAAACATACATTTGCATGTGTCTTTATAGTGGAATGATTTATATTGTTTTGGGTATACACCCAGTAATGTCATTGCTGAGTCAAATGGTATTTCTGGTTTTAGATTTTTGAGGAATTACCATACTGTCTTCCACGATGGTTGAACTAATTTGCATTCCTTCTGACAGTATAAAAGCATTCCTATTTTTCCACAGCCTCACCAGCATCTATTGCTTCTTGACTTTTTAATCATCTCCATATTGACTGGCATTAGATGGTATTTCATTGTGATTTTGATTTGCATTTCTCCAATGATCAGTGATGTTAAGCTTTTTTTGATATGTTTGCTGGCTACATAAATGTCTTCTTTTTAGAAATGTCTGTTTATATTGTTTGCCCACTTTTTGACGGGATTGTTTTTTTCTTGTTTGTTTAAGTTTCTTTTAAATTCTATATATTAGACCTTTATCAGATGGGTAGATTGCAAAACTTTTCTCCCATTCTGTAGATTGACTCTTCACTCTGATGATAGTTTCTTTTGCTGTGCAGAAACTCTTTAGTTTAATTAGATCTCATTTGTCAATTTTGGCTTTTGTTGTAATTTCTTTGGCATTTTCATCATGAAGTGTTTGCCCATGCCTATGTCCTGAATGGTATTGCCTAGGTTTTCTTCTAGGGTATTCATGGTTTTGGGTTTTACATTTACGTCTTTAATCCATCTTGAGTTAATTTTTGTATAAGTGGAAGGAAGGGGTCCAGTTTTCGTTTTCTGCATATGGCTAACCAGTTTTCTCAACACTGTTTATTGAATAGGAGATCCTTTCCCCATTGCTTCTGTTGTCAGACTTGCCAAATATCAGATGGTTGCAGAGGTGTGGTGTTACTTCTGAGGTCTCTGTTCTGTTCTATGGATCTATATGTCTGTTTTGTTACCAGTACCATGCTGTTTTGGTTACTGTAGCCTTGTAGTATAGTTTGAAGTCAAGTAGCATAATGCCTCCAACTTTGTTCTTTTTGCTTAGGATTGTCTTGGCTATATGGCCTCTTCTTTGATTTCACATGAAATTTAAAGTAGTTTTTTCTAATTCTGTGAGGAATGTCAATGGTAGTTTGATGGGAATAACATTGAATCTATACATTACTTTGGGCAATGTGGCCATTTTCATGAAATTGATTCTTCCTATCCATGAGGATGAAATATTTTTCCATTTGTTTGTGTCTACTCTTATTTCCTTGAGCAGTGGTTTACATTTCTCCTTGAAGAGGTCTTCACATCCCTTGTTAGCTGTATTCCTAGGTGTTTTATTTTCTTTGTAGTGAGCATTTGTGAATGGGAGTTTATTCATTAGTCAGGTTCTGCTTGTCTTTGTTGGAGTATTAAAATGCTTGAGATTTTTGCACATTAATTTTGTATCCTGAGACTGAAGTTGCTTATCAGTTTAAGGAGTTTTGGGCTGAGATGATGGGGTTTTCTAAATATAAAATATATCATCTGCAAACAGAGATGATTTGACTTCCTCTCTTTCTATTTGAATACCCTTTATTTCCTTCTCTTGCCTGATTGCCATGGGCAGAACTTCCAATACTATGTTGAATAGGACTGGTGAGAGACAGCATCCTGTTCTACTACCAGTTTTCAGAGGGAATGCTTCCAGCTTTTGCTCATTCAATATTATATTGGCTGTGGGTTTGTCATAAATAGCTCTTATTATTTTGAGACATGTTTCATCAATACCTAATTGATTGAGAGTTTTTAACATGAAGGGATGTTGAATTTTATCAAAAGCCTTTTCTGCATCTATTGAGATATTCACGTGGTTTTTGTCTTTGGTTCTGTTTATGTGATGGTTTATGTTTATTGACTTGTATAGGTTGAACCAGCCTTGCATCCCAGGAATGAAGCTAAAGTGATCATGGTAGATAAGTTTTTTGATATGCTGCTGGATTTGGTTTGCCAGTATTTTATTGAGGATTTCTGCATTGATGTTTATCAGGGATATTGGCCTGAAGTTTTCTTTTGTGTGTATGTGTGTTTCTTCCCAGTTTTTGTATCAGGATTATGCTGGCTTCATAAAATGAATTAGGGAGGAGTCCCTCCTTTTTAATTGTTTGAAACAGTTTCAGAAGGAATGTTACCAGCTCCTCTTTGTACCTCTGATAGAATTCAGCTGTGAATCCATCTGTCCAGGGCTTTATTTTGTTGGTAGGATTGTAATTACTGCCTCAATTTTAGAACTTGTTATTTATCTATTCAGGGATTGGACTTCTTTCTGATTTAGTCTTGGGAGGGTGTATGTGTCCAGTAATGTATTCATTTCTTCTAGATTTTCTAGTTTATTTGCATAGAAGTGTTTGTAGCATTCTCTGAAGGTAGTTTGTATTTCTGTGGGGTCAGCGGTGATATCCCCTTTATCTTTTTGTATTGTGTCCACTTGATTCTTCTCTCTTTTCTTCTTCATTAGTCTAGCTAGGGGTCTATTTTGTTAAAAGAAAAAACCAGTTTCTAGATTCATTGATTTTTTTGGAGGTTGTTTTGTGTTTCTATCTCCTTCAATTCTGCTCTGATCTGGGTTATTTCTTGTCTTCTGCTAGCTTTTGGATTAATTTGCTCTTACCTCTCTAGCTCTTTCAATTGTTATGTTAGGGTGTCGATTTGAGATTATTCTAGCTTTCTGATTTGAGCATTTAGTGCTACAAATTTTCATCTTAACACGGCTTTAGCTGTGTCCCAGAGATTCTGGTACGTTGTGTCTTTGTTCTCATTCGTTTCAAGGAACCTCTTGATTTCTGCCTTAATTTTATTATTTACCCAGGAGTCATTCAGAAGCAGGTTGTTCCATTTTCATGCAGTTGTATGGTTTTTCAGTGAATTTCTTAATCCTGAGTTCTAATTTGATTGCACTGTGGTCTGAGAGAATATTTATTATTATTTCAGTTCTTTTGCATTTGCTGCGAAGTGTTTTACTTCCAATTATGTGGTCAGTTTTAGAATAAGTGCCTTGTGGCACTGAGGAGAATGTAAATTCTGTTGATTTGGAGTGGAGAGTTCTGTAGGTGTTTATTAGGTCCATTTGACCCAGAGCTGAATTCAAGTCATGAATATCTTTGTTAATTTTCTGTCTCATTGAACTGTCCAATATTGACAGTGAGGTGTTAAAGTCTCCCGCTATTACTTTGTGGGAGTCTAAGTCTGTGCGTAGGTCTCTAAGAACTTATTTTATGAATCTGGGTGGTCCTGTATTAGGTGCATATGTATTTAGAATAGTTAGCATTTCTTGTTGAATCGTTCCCTTTACAATTATGTAATGCCCTTCTTTGTCTTTTTCTGATCTTTGTTGGTTTAAAGCCTGTTTTGTCAGATACTGGAATTGTAACCCCTGCTTTTCTTTGCTTTCTATTTGCTTGGAAAATTTTCCTCCATCTCTTTATTTTGAGCCTCTGTGTGTCTTTGCACGTGAGATGGGTCTCCTAAATACAGCATACTAATGGGTCTTGACTCTAGCCAGTTCACCATTCTGTGTCTTCTTTGTTCAATCTTGAGAAGTTTTATGTTTCCAGGATTTTATCGATTTCTTCTAGGTTTTCTAGTTTTCATAGTAGTCTCTAAGGTTTTTCTGTATTTCTGTGGAGTTGGTGGTAATGTCCCCCTCCCCCTTTTTTTATTAGCTGAAAATAACAATATCAATCTTATTTATTCTTTCAAATAACAAACTCCAAGATTCATTGACCTTTTCAATGCTTTTTTTTGTGTCACAATTTCTTTCAGCTTGCCTCCATTTTTTTTATTTCTACTAGCTTTGGAGTTGGTTTCCTCTCTTTTCTCTTGTTCTTGTGATGTTATGTTGTCAAATTAAGATATTTCTATATTTTTGAAGTGTCATTTAGTGCTATAAATTTCCCTCTTAACACTGCCTTAGCTGTGTCCCAGAGATGCTGGTATGTTGTATCTCTTTTCTTGTTAGTTTCAAAGAACTTCTTGATTTCTGTCTTAATTTCATTATTTACCCAAAAATCAATCAGGAAATGTTATTCAATTTCCATGTGACTATATGGTTTTGAGCAAATTTCTTAGTATTGATTTCTATTTTTATCATGCTTTGGTCTGAAAGAGTGGTTGTTATGATTTCAGCTCTTTTGCATTTGCTTAGCAGTGTTTTGTGTCCAATTATGTGGTTAATTTTAGAGTCTGTGATACGTAGTAATAGAATAATATATATTCTGTTGGTTTTGGGTGGAGAGTCCCGTAGATGCCTATCAGATCCATTTGATCCATTGCTGAGTTCAGATCCCGAATATCCTTGTTAATTTTCTGCCTTGGTGATCCGTCTAATCTCATCAATGGGGGTGTTAAAGTCTTGCACTATTATTGTGTGGGAGTCTGAGTCTCTTTGAAGGCCTCTAAGAACTTGCTTTATGAATTCATGTGCTCTTGTGTTGGGTGCATATATATTTAGGTCTTCTTGTTGAATTGGACACTTTACCATTATGTAATATCCTTCTTTGTCTTTTTTAATTTTTTTTGGTTTAAAGTCTGTTTTGTATGAAATTAGGATTGTAACTCCTGCCTTTTTCTGTTTTCCGTTTTCTTGGTAGATTTTTCTCCATCCTTTTATTTTTAGCCTATGGGTTTCATTGCATGTGGGTTGGGTCTCTTGAAAACAACAATGGGTCTTGGCTCTTTATTCAGCTTGTTATCTTTTCCCTTTAATTAGGGGCATTTAGTCCACTTAAATTCAAGATTAGTATTGATACATATGGATTTCATCCTGTCATCATGATGTTAGCTGGTTATTATGCAGACTTGTTTGTGTGGTTCCTTTATAGTGTCACTGGTCTGTATACCTGTCTTTTTGTGGTGGCTGGTAATGGTTTTTTCCTTTCCATATTTAGTGCTTCCTTCAGGAGCTCTTGTAAGGCAGGTCTAGTGGTAATGAATTCCCTCAGCATTTGCTTGTCTGAAAAGGATCTTATTCTCCTATGTTTGTGAAGCTTAGTTTGGCTGAATATGAAATTCTTGGGTGGAACTTCTTTTTTCCCCCCAGAATGTTGAATATTGGCTCCCAATCTCTTCTGGATTGTAGGCTTTCTGCTGAGAGGTCTGTGTTGGTCTGATGGGCTTCCCTTTGTAGGTGACCTGACCTTTTTCTCTAGCTGCCTTTAACATTTTTTTCTTCGATTTTGACCTCAGAGAATCTGATGATTATCTGTCTTGTGGATGAACTTCTTCTGAAGTAACTTACTGGGGTTCTCTGTATTTTTTGGCATTTGAATGTTGGCCTCTCTAGCTAGGTTGGGGAAGTTCTCATGAATGATATCCTTAAATATGTTTGCCAAGTTGCTTACACTATCCCCATCCTATTCAGGGACACTAATGAGTTCTAGATTCGGTCTCTTTACATAAACTCATATTTCTTGGAGGTTTTGTTTCTTTCCATTCCTTTTTTTTCTCTATTCTCATTTCATTGTCTTATTTCAGAAAGCCAGTCCTCAGACTCTGAGACTCTTTCCTCAGCTTGATCTGTTCTGCTATTAATACTTGTGATTGCATTAAGAAATTCCTATAGTGTGTTTTTCAGCTCTATCAGGTCAGTTATATTCTTTTCTATACTGGCTATTTTGTCTTTCAGCTCCTGTATCATTTGTTTGTGCTTTTTACCTTCCTTGGATTGGGTTTCAATATACTCCTGCATCTTAGTAATTTTTTGTTCTTATCCATATTCTGAATTCTATTTCTGTCATTTCAGTCATTTTGCTCAGTTCAGAACTCTTGCTGGAGAGGTAGTGTGGATATTTGGAGGAAAGAAGGCACTCTGGCTTTTTGAGTTGTCTGAGTTCTTGTACTGGTTCTTTCTCATCTTTGTGGATTGATGTTTCTTTAATCTTTGAAGTTGCTGATCTTTGGATGGGTTTTTTCTTTTATCCTATTTGATAACCTTGAGGGTTTGAGGTATAAGGTGAGTTCAGCTGACTGGCTTTATTTCTGGAAGATTTTATGGGGCCAATGCTCAGCTCCCATAAACTTGTATCAGGACTTGTATCTGGCACTGGTTTTGTTCTCTGGCTCCTTGAGATTAGGAATCCACTGCATTGGGAAGGCCAAAGTGCTCCAGACTTCTGGCCATTACACTCTGATGGATGGTGTCAGCCAAAGCATTTCATAGTATGGTGGCAGTGGGATCCATCCTTGTTTGCATGGGCCAGTATTGGCAGCAGCAGCAGCATGACAAGGTACATGTTTGTTGGCTGTGGCAGGGTGCTAGAGGGTGCAGGGGTGCCTGCCATTTACCACAGTGGTGGAGGTAGCATGGCTTGGGGGGTGTGGGCCCCTACTGGTGACTGTACACATGATCATGCTGATGTTGGAGTTAGCATGGAGGCAAGGCAGTGGCAGGCACAGGTCTGTGTGAGCATTCTTGCACCACAGGCAAGAGGCTCACTCCTCTCTTAGGGTGGAGGAGGGTTCACTGTTCTTTGTGTTTAGTTTCACTCCCATGGCAGTGTTGGTACAAGGGCAGGGCTGGCTGACTCTGTGCCCACCAAGATGCCATCTGCAATGGCAGTCCAGTGGAGGTGGGAGGGGACAGTATGCACTCCTGCTGCAGCAGTGGTAAGGCAGGGTGCATGCATACATATATGCTGGTGGAACAAGGAAGGCAAAACCCATCCACACATACATGCACCAGCAAAGCAATGTCAGGGGTTGCCATGGGCCTGGAGGAAGTTGCAGTATGGGAAGGAAGCAGGTGGGCTAGTGTGTGACCATGAAAACCACTCCACTGGAGCTCTCTGCTGGTCAGGCATAGTCTGCCAGCCCAGGAGCTATGATGTAGGCCCCCAGGGCACCCAAGGCTGCCCTGCAAGCAGGCATGGCCAGACTAGGGCCTCAGGAGAGACTAGCAGACCAAGGAAGGCTCAGGTTGGACTGGCTCAGTCTGATGGGCAAGATTGCCCTTCAGTGTTCAGGCAAACAGTTCCCCTAGTGCTAAAGTCTCCTATGGGACCAAGTCAAGCCTAGGGAGATGGGCATCCCTGGTCATGCTCCACTAGAGACACTCATGCACCGAACCCTCTGGGCTTCACATCAGCTGGCTTGCTGCCATTACCACTTCTCTAAACAGCTCTCCCTGCCAATTCGAGTGTCCATGGTGGTTGAGGTGTCTCTCCTGCCAGGATTCCAGAGGCCCGTAGTGAGAGCAGGTTGCTCCTTGCCAGTTCAGCCCATCCATTCCCCTATAGTTGTTGGGGACCAGGAACAAATCCTGTTGTGCAGCAGCCCTATGCAGGGTTCCCAGCTTCTTCCCTCTTCAGCCCAGCTTCTGTGTCTTCCCTCTCTCCATCCTTGGTACCTTCCCTCTGATCTGTTAGAAATGCTCCAGTTATCTTGTTTCCTCAGTGACAGCTGTTCCACCTGGCTGCAGCTGTTCGGTCTTCTTGCCCAGCAATAAGGTGCAATTTTCTTTGCATGTGAAATGAGACCCCATCTCACTGATACTTCCAGTGCTATGTGTGTGTTACTGGTGGTTCCTGTTATTTCCACAGGACACATCCTCCAACCTGTTGACCTCCATCCTCATTCACTCTACCTCTTCACCTCCATCCTCATTCACTCTACCTCTTCTCCAGTGACCTGAATCCCATGCCCCTGAACCCATTCTGGCATTTTACTCCTGCAGGAATTGCCACTGTCTGCTAGGTCATTCCCATCTACATCAAGTAAGTACTATAGTACCTCTCAGCTTTAAGAAAAATTACTGGTCCTTGACCCTGCTTTTCTCTCCTTCTACAGGATCATTTATCTGCTTCTTGTTGTAGTAAAGCTACTCAAAAAAAAAAAAGCTGTATTCACTGTCTTCACTTCTTCTTTTTCATTTCTTCTTGAGATCATCCAAACGGGCTTTGATCCTCACTACTTCACAAAACCAGACTTTTTAAGGTCACCATGGGCATCCCTGTTGCAAATCCAATGGTTCAGTCTTTGTCTTCTTCTGATCAGCCTTCTGCAATATTTGGCACTATTCACTCCCTGCTCCTTGCAAGCTGTTCTTCCTTTGGCTTCTGGGTTTCTCATACCTCCTCTGGTTTTCTTCAAACCTCATTTCCTAGCTTTGCCTCTTCCAGGTCTCTAAATTACCACCTTCCTCAGAGCACAGTCCTCTTTTCTAGTTACATTCACCTCCCAAGAAACCTCCTCCACTTTCATACTTGAAGTGGCATCTATCTGCTGTCAGTTCCTGTGAACTCCAGGATTGTACATCCAACTACCCACTCAACATCTCTACATCTTGCTTTCCCTTACACCCTACATCTAATCCATCAGCAAATCCTGTTGGCTATATCTTCAAATTTATTCAAGTTCTTACCTCCCTTCACTAACTAGTCCCAGCCATAATGATCTTTCTCCTTGACTATCACAGTAGAAACAAACAAAAAACACAGAGAGAAAACATCAACCACCACCAAGAAATTTAAAATTCTCCAGCGGTGCAGCCATGAGAAGGAATGATTTCATGTCTTTTATAACAACATGGATAGAGCTGGAAGCCAGTATGTACACAGTTTCGCTTTGCAGGCCAGCCTGTTCTTGAACTCCTGTCCTATTTCCGCATCTATACTTGTCTCCCCACAGTGAATCGCTACATGGCAACAAGAGTTATCTTTTTGAAATGTAGATCATATTGTATCATTATCCTGCTCAAAACTCTCCAATAGCTTACCCCAAATTCTAAAGGCCTATAAGGCCCCACATGATCTGACCCTTAATTATATCTTTAATCTCATGTCCTAACACTCCTTTCCTATCACTGTCCAACCCCACTGGCCAACTGCTGTTCTTGTGGAGCATGCTGAGAGTGTTCCCAGCAGGGCCTCCACCCTTGCTATTCCCTGTGCTGAACTTCTCCCAGAGAGTAGAGAGCCTGTTGCAATAGTTTTCTATTGCTGTAGTTATTTTAGAAATTAACACATTTTTAAAACAACACCCATTCACCGCCTCACATTTCTGCAGGTCAGAAGTCCACCACTGTGGCTGGAGCATTCCACTCCTAAGTATATTTCCAATAGGTATATTTCCAAAAGAACACGTACATGAGAGAACCAAGAAATGTGTACAAGGCTGTTCAGAGAGCCCTCTTCATGATACCCTCGTATGAGAAAGAGCCTTAACTAATATTCATCAATAGTAGAATGAATGAATAAGTAGATGCTGCATATTCCTGAGATGGAATGCTAGACAATAAAAACAGTGAACAGATTATAGCCATAGACAATGATGTAGCTAAATCTAAACAACCCAATTTTGAGGGAAATAAGTCAAAAACCTAAAATGTGTGATTCTATTTGGTTAAGTGAGTTCAAAACATGTTGAAACTATAATATTTAGGGATAAGGCATATGTGACAAAACTATATAGGAACAAAAGGAGTAGTCACAGTACAAGCCAAGATTTCCTTTGTGGAGAGGGATGAGGTAGAGATGGGAGGGGATTCTGAACATTCTCTTCTTGATCTGGGTGGTGGCCACACAGGGCTCCACTTTATGGAAAGATTATTGAGCTATATAATTTTGATTTATGTGGGTTTTTTTGGTATATATTGTAGAACAAAGAGAAAAGAATACATACACCTGGAAATACAGGTTTAGAGGAAACTGTTCTGTATCTAGAAATCAAGGCTGGGTGTGAGTTTTGGGTGTGGGTTTTATTTGGTGGGATAGGGAACCATTGAAAGCTTTGTTTGTTAGGCAGGCAGGGGATCTTTTTGCCAAAACGTTAATATAAATCCAAATAAATTAGAAGTTTTTCTATAATTCTACCATTTTCACTTTTGAGTATTTATTTTAAAAAGTTTACCATCCTTGCTAGATAAATGGCTAAAATAGGATATGGCCTTAATTTTTAAAACTTTAAAAAATATATAGGTCAATGTTTCATGTCACTAACCAGTCTTCCTAATAATTTTTATTGACTTTCTAATGTTCATTTGAGTGGATTTTCCTTAATTTGCTTAACCATTCTCTTATTATTGCTTTAAATCCATTTTGACATTTCATTATTATAGGCAATATCTCATAAGCATTGTATCCCCATTGAATGATTGCCTGAGAATATATTCTCAGAGTATTATTTTAAGGTCAAAGATTATGAATATTTTAATGAGTATTGATACTTGCAAATTACTTTCCAAAAGAATTTTTACTCGTTCACATTGCCAGTATGGATGAGCAGGGTCAGTCATTTGGTCATTCAGCGAACATTTAATGAGCACCTCTTTATTCCAGAACTACCTCTGCTATTAGAGCATTCAGTGTCAAGTAAGAAAGACACACAAGCAAAATTCAACTATGATTGGGGGCCAAGGAAGATACCCCAGAAGATAGGCCCACAGAGCAGATTAGCTGTGAAATGTGTTGTGGCTGTGTTTTTTGTTGTTGTTGTTGTTGTTGTTGTTTTTTTGAGACGGAGTTTTGCTCTTGTTACCCAGGCTGGAGTGCAATGGCGCAATCTCGGCTCACCGCAACCTCCACCTCCTGGGTTCAGGCAATTCTCCCGCCTCAGCCTCCCGAGTAGCTGGGATTACAGGCACGTGCCACCGGGCCCAGCTAATTTTTTTTATCTTTAGTAGAGACGGGGTTTCACTATGTTGACCAGGATGGTCTCGATCTGTTGACCTCGTGATCCACCCGCCTCGGCCTCCCAAAGTGCTGGGATTACAGGCTTGAGCC
>JAPYYA010003674.1:0-12611 GCA_028533165.1 Leontopithecus rosalia | reverse complement strand
ACATTTAGGGTTAATATTGTTATGTGTGAATTTGATCCTGCTATTTTGATGCTAGCTGGCTGTTTTGCCTGTTAGTTGATGCAGTTTCTTCATTTTGTTGATGCTCTTTACCATTTGGTATGTTTTTGGAGTGGCTGGTACTGGTTGTTCCCTTCTGTGTTTAGTGTTTCTTTCAGGAGCTCTTGTAGAGCAGGCCTGGTGGTGATGAAATCTCTGAGTACTTGCTTGTTCATAAAGGATTTTATTTCTCCTTCACTTATGAAGCTTAGTTTGGCTGGATGTGAAATTCTGGGTTGAAAGTTCTTTTCTTTAAGGATGTTGAATATTGGCCCCCACTCTCTTTTGGCTTTTAGGGTTTCTGCCGAGAGATCTGCTGTGAGTCTGATGGGCTTCCCTTTGTGGGTAACCCGACCTTCTCTCTGGCTGCCCTTAGCATTTTCTCCTCATTTGAACCCTGGTGAATCTGATGATTATGTGCCTTGGGGTTGCTCTTCTTGAGGAATATCTTTGTGGTGTTCTCTGTGTTTCCTGGACTTGAATATTGGCCTGCCTTGCTAGGTTGGGGAAATTTTCCTGGATAATATCCTGAAGAGTATTTTCCAGCTTGGATTCATTCTCTCCGTCACATTCAGGTACACCTATCAAATGTAGATTAGGTCTTTTCACATAGTCCCATATTCCTTGGAGACTTTGTTCATTCCTTTTTACCCTTTTTCTTTTAATCTTGCCTTCTTATTTTATTTCATTGAGTTTATCTTCAACCTCCGATATCCTTTCTTTTGCTTGGTCAATTCAGCTGTCAAAACTCGTGTATGCTTCACGAAATTCTTGTGTTGTGTTTTTCAGCTCCATCAATTAACTTATATTTCTCTCTGGGTTGTTTATTCTCATTAGCATTTTGTCAAATCTTTTTTCAAGGTTCTTGGTTTCTTTGCATTGGGTTAGAACATGTTCTTTTAGCTCAGCAAAGTTTCTTATTACCCACCTTTTGAAGCCTGTTTCCGTCAATTAATCACACTCATTCTCCATCCAGCCTTGTTTTGTTGCTGGTGAGGAGTTGTTATCCCTTGGAGGAGGAGAGGTGTTCTGGTTTGCACTGGTTTCTTCCCATCTTTGTGGATTTATCCTCCTGTCATCTTTGTAGTTGTTGGCTTTCAGATTGGGCCTCTGAGTAGACATCCAGTTTGTTAATGATGAAGTTATTTCTTTCTGTTTCTTAGTTTTCCTTCTAACATTCAGGCCCCTCTGCTATAGGACTGCTGAGGTCCACTCCAGGCCCTGCTTGCCTGGGGATCACCTGCAGTGGCCTCCGCACTTTTGCTGGGAGCTGCAATCCTGAGCTGCTCCTAATTGGCCATCTTGGATCTGTTGGCCAGACTGGGTAATTTATAAAGAAACGAGTTTTACCTGATTTAAAGTCTGCAAAGTTTTGATGGCTTTATGAGAAGCCTCATACTGGCATCTGATCAGCTTCTGGAGAGGTGTCAGAAAGCTTACAATCATGGCAGAAGGTGAAGTGGGAAAGGGATTGTCATGTGGTGAGATCAGGGAAAGAAGGGGTGCTACACACTTTTAAATGACCAGATCTCATGAGAACTCACTGACTATCATGAGAACAGCATCAAGGAGATGATTCTGAGCCATTCATGAGAAACCCATCTCCATGATCCAATCACCTCCCACCTGGCCCTAACTCCAATATTAGAGATTGTAATTCAACTTGAGGTTTACATCTAGAATAATAAACCATTTGCAGAAGCTTTCCAATTGACTTCGCCCAGACCTGCTGGATGAATCACAGTCATAGCCATGTGAAATGTATTTCTTAAATGATAACTCAAAATTAGAAATTATTTCTTCATCCATGGGCTACAGAATGGATGATGTGTTGGCAGGTATGAGAACAACATTAATTTCCTTGTACATCTCCATCAGAGCTCTTGGGTAACCAGCTACATTATCAATGAGCAGTAATATTTTGAAAGGAATCTATTTTTTCTGAGCAGTAGATCTCAACAATGGGTTTAAAATATTCAGTAAACCTTGCTATAAACAGATGTGCTGTCATCCAGGCTTTGTGATAACAAAATGAAACATCATTTATACAACGCAGACAAAGTAGATTTAGTATTCTTAAGGGCCCTAGGATTTTTGGAATGGTAAATGAGCATTGGCTTCAGCCTAAAACCACCAGCTGTATTACCCCTTAAAAAGAGAGTCAGCCTATCTTTTGAAGCTTTTAGGGCAGGCATTGACCTCTCTTAGCTATGAAAATTCTAGGTGACAGCTGCTTCCAAGAGAAGAATGTTTGGTCTACACTGAAAATCTGTTGATTAGTGTAGCCAACCATCATAAATTATTTTAGCTTGATCTTCTGGATAACTGGTGAGGCTTCTACATCCACCACTTGTTGCTTCACCTTGTAATTTTATGTTATGAAGATGGCTTTTTTCCTTAAACCTCATGAACCAGCCTTTACTAGCCCCAACTTTTCTTGGGCAACTTCCTCACCTCTCTCATCCTTCATAGAATTGAAGAGAGTTAGGGCCTTGCTCTGAATTAGGCTTTGGCTTAAGGGAATGCTGTGACTGGTTTGATCTTCTATCCAGACCACAGATTTTCTCCATATTGGCAATAAGGCTATTTCAGTTTCTTATCATTTGAGTAGCACTTTTAATTTCCTTCAGTAACTTTTCTTTGTATTGATAACTTGGCTAACTTTGGCACAAGAGGCCTAGCTTTCAGCCTGTCTCAGCTTTTGACATACCTTCCTCACTAAGGTTGATTATTTCTAGCTTTTGATTCAAAGTGAAAGATGTGTTATTACTCTCCCTTTCATTTGAACACTTAGAGGCCATTGTAGGGTTATTAATAGGCTTGATTTCATTATTGTCATATCTCAGGGAATAGGAGGCCTGAGATGTGAGAGAGAGAAAGGGGAATGCCCAGTCAGAGGCACAGTGAGAACACATACATTTGTTGATTAAGTTGGTCATCTTATATGGGAATGGAACCCCCAAACAATTACAATAGTGATATCAGAGATTACTGATTACAGATCACCATAACAAACATAATAATAATAATGAAAAAGTTTGAAATATTAAGAATTATTGCCAAAAAGTGACATAGAAACATAAAGTGAGCACGTTGTTGAAAAAATGGCACATTTAATATAGGATTGCCACAAACCTTCAGTTTGTGAAAAACACAGTATCTGCAAAGTGAAATAAAGTGAAACCCAATAAAATGAGGTGGGCCTACACATTGCCAATGCAATTTTTATGTTCAATATCTATATACATTTTATGATGTTTATGTTATTTTGCCCAATTGGGTACTACTAATAATTGTCATGACAATATAACTCGGAAAACTTTTAAAAATACTCAGAGCCTTGTGGTCAGAAAAGTTAAAATATTAAGTTTGTCATATTTTGTATAAGAGAATTATTATATAATTGATAGATCTTCAAGTATAAAAGTATAATACCCTCAGATTAAATGCAATAGGGAAAGTGGAATGAAAAATCATGTTATAGGAGAATACAACTAATTATTCCCCGAAGTTTAACAGTAGTGTAGGTACTCAATAACACCTGATAGAGATTCTTCCATTCTGATTGTAAATGATCTTCAGAGGATCCTTCTTTCCAAGTTTTTAGCAAGACTAAGTTTTCTGGTTGAATAGGGAGGTTAATTATTTCCCTTTGTGGAGGGGGCAATATTTTATTTCCATATGCTTGGAGGGCCTTTGGAACCTTGCCTAAATTAATAATATGGGTGCTCATTCTCTGTGTCTCTTAATCAAGCAGGAGGTCTGAAGTTTAAAAGGGTCTCCCATAGTCAACTCAAATGGACTAAGTTTTAAAGTTTCCTTTGGAGCTATCCTTACACATAAAAGGGCTATTGGTAAGAGAGAAACCCGGGCCTCTGAGATCTTCTGACAGAGCTTTGCTAATGTCCTTTTTAAAATATGAGGTTTTTATGCCTTACCCTGAGGATTGAGGTCTCCAG
Source organism: Leontopithecus rosalia (assembly GCA_028533165.1). NCBI lineage: Eukaryota > Metazoa > Chordata > Mammalia > Primates > Cebidae > Leontopithecus > Leontopithecus rosalia. The sequence goes on along the minus strand of JAPYYA010003674.1, from coordinate 8,595 downwards.
GAGGAGTGAAGTTGATAGGTAATACCTAAGGCTGAGGAAATCTGCTGGGCCATGTTAGCTGTGAAGGAGGGTCCATTATCACTCTGCAGACTTTTAGGTAATCCAAACCTTGGGATGATCTCTTTAAGTAAAAATTTGGGTACTTTTAGTGCCTTCACTGTCCTTGTAGGGAAAGCTACAATCAACCTAATGAAAGTGTCTATAAGTACTAGCAAATATTTTAGTCCCCTGCAATATGGCATCTGAGTATTTGCCAGTCCTCCTCAGGTTATGTCCCTCAATGTTGTACAGGTTTGAGTAGAGGTGGGGCTTCCTGGACCACTATAGGCACAAAGTTCACAGGCCCTGGTTACCCTCTTTATAGTCTGGAATAGTTCCTTTCCTAAAAAAAATTGAAAACCTAATTTGAATATGGAGTCCCATCCCAAATGTGAGGAGTCATGGAAATACTTAACTATCTTCCACTGCTCAACCTTGGGAAGAAAAAGTTTGTTGTTTCCTAATAACCATCCTGAGAAATCTTTTTGTATGCCTTTCTTTTCTGCCCTATTATTTCCTCATGGGTGTAATATTGAGTGGCTGGCAAGGGTGGAGTATCTGGCATTAATGCAGTGATTTGTAATACTGGTGTTCTTCAGCTGTGGTCTTAGCTGCTCTGTCAGCCAGAGCATTTTCTTTGATAATAGAGGTTTCTCCCTTTTGGTGTCCCCAGTAGTGAATAGTGAATAACTGTTACCTCCTTTGGGAGCTGGAGAGAATGTAAAAGTTTCAGGATCTCAAAGTGATATTGTATGGGGGATCCTTTAGTTGTTAATAGTCCCTTTTCTTTCCATATAGCAGCATGAGTATGGAGCACCAGGAACCCATATTTAGAGTCAGTATATATATTGACTTTTAAGTCTTTTCCCAATTGGAGGGCCCTGATTAATAAAGCAACTAGTTCTGCTTTTCGAGTGGAAATCTAGGGAGACAATGCTGTTGTGTTAGTGACTGTTTGTTGGCTAACTACCACATAACTCACCCTTTTTACTCTCTCATGTGTAAAGCTACCCTCATCTATAAACAAACCCCTCAAGATCAGGATTAGGCAGGGGCTCATCTTTGAGGTCAGGCCTGCTAGAGTAGATCTGTTCTGTGGTTTCCACACAGGAATGAATGAATTGGGGAACTGTTTCCTGGGGCATAAACTTTGGTAACAAGATAGCAGGGTTTAAAACTTGACACATTTTAAGAGTTACATCTAGGGTGTCAAGCAGAAGGGACTTGTATTTAGGTAAGTGAGCTCCTGTTAGCCACTGGTGTCTTTTTGTTTCTAAGACCTCCTATACTTGGTGGGGGTCATGACATCTAATTGTTGTCCCAAGGTAAACTTTCTGGCTTCTTCTACCAATAGAATGGTGGCAGTCATGGCTCACAAGCACCCTGGTCACTCAGCTGCCATCTAGTCTAGCTGTTTAGAAAAGTAAGCTATTGGTCTGGGGCTATTCCTGAACCTTTGAGTTAGGATGCTGTATTAGTCCATTTCACACTGCTGATAAAGACATACCTGAGACTGGGCAATTTACAAGGGAAAGAGGTTTAATTGTACTTATATTTCCATGTGGCTGGGGAAACCTCACAATCATGGCAGAAGGCAAGGAGGAGCAAGTCATGTCTTACATGATGGCAGCAGGCAAGGAGAGAGCTTGTGCAGGTAGAGTCCTGTTTTTCTTTTTCTTTCTTTTTGAGGTGGAGTCTCACACTGTCGCCTGGGCTGAAGTGCAATGGTGTGATCTTGGCTCACTGCAACCTCTGCCTCCCAGGTTTAAGCAATCCTCCTGCCTCAGCCACTAGAGTAGCTGGGATTACAGGTGCCTGCCACCACACCTGGCTAATTTTTTGTATTTTTAGTAGAGATGTGTCACTATGTTGGCCAGGATGGTCTTGAACTCCTGACCTTGCGATCTGCCTACCTCAGCCCCACAAAGTGCTGGTATTACAGATGTGAGCCACCATGCCTGGCCTGAGTCCTGTTTTCCAAAACCATCAGATCTCATGAGACTTACTCACTATCATGAGAACAGCACAGGAAAGACCTGCCCACGTGATTTAATTACCTCCCACCAGCTCCCTCCCACAATGGTTGGGAATTCACAATGAGATTTGGGTGGGGACTTAGCCAAACCATATCACCCCTGACCCCTCCCAAATCTCATGTCCTCACATTTCAAAACCAATGCCTTCCCAACAGTGCTCCAAAGTCTTAACTCATTTCACATCTGGTGAAACTTATTCACTATCAAGATGAGATTGGGGTGGGGACACAGCCAAACCATATCCCAAAGCCATCTCTTGTTTCTCAGCCATATAAAGGGTGAAGAATTTTTCTAAGTTAGGAATTCCCAAAGCAGAAGCAGTTTCCAGCTTTTCTTTTAGGGTTAAGAAGTTTGTTCCTAGCTTTCATCCTAATGTAAAGGCTCATGATTACTCCCTTTAAAGCTTCAAAAGTGGCTTTGCTATAAACACAACCCCAGGACTCTAGATCCTGCAGAATCTAGCCATTATCCAAAAGGTTCTTAACTGTCCCATAATCTGAGGGGGCTGGGCTGCCATGATGGTCTTTTTTCACCCCGGGCCAAAGTCTTTGTCCCAGGAGTGAGCACATACCCCAAATATTTAACCCTCTGCAGAGATTTGGACCTTATATGGGAGATACCCAATACCCTCACTTTCCCAGAAAATTAAAGGCTGGATTGTGTCTCTGTCACAGTTTTCCCTAGCAAGGCTAGAAACTGATAAGTCATCTATGTATTACAAGAGGGACCCATTAGTTTACTCTAGTTCCCTTAACTCCTTGGCCAAATCATTGCCACAGAGGTGGGGACTATCTCTAAAACCTTGGGGAAGGACTGTCTAGGTAAGCTGAGATGCAGCATGAGTATTTGGATCATTTCATTGAAAAGCAAAAATATACTAGGAATATAAAAAAAGTGTCCTTTAAGTCTAACAGTGTGAACCAATGCACATCTTTAGGGACTTGGTTCAATATTGTATAAGGATTAGGAACTATTGAGTGAGCTGAGACTACCACCTTATTAACTACCCTTAGATCCTGAACAAATCTATATTACCCATTTGGTTTCTTTACAGGTAAAATGGGGGTGTTACATGGAGACTGACAGTACTGTAATAATCCATACTTTGGGAACTTTGTTATTAGGGCCTGGATGCCCCTCTGAGCCACAGGTCTCAAAGAATACTATTTTTTCCATAGGTAATTAACACTGGGCTTTAAAACAGCCTCAGCTAGGAATACATTAACAGCTCTGCTGGGAACTTCCATGTCCTAAACAGAGGGGTCTACTTGAGAAACGATATGTGATGAAAGGAAGGTCTTCTCTTTTTCTGTGTAAAGGCAATCACTTAGAGTTAGGAGAAGTGTCCCTTTCTGGTCTGTTGCCTTCTCATGAGGCATCCCAAACTGAACTTTGACCTATAATTGGGAAAGCAAGTCTCGCCTCATTAGAGGGATAGAACACTCAAGCATGAGTAAGAACTTGTGGGAAAATGCATGGTACCCCATGGTATAACCAAGGAGGTGGGTGAGTCTCCTAATTTTTGGCTGGCCATCAATTCTCATTACTGTACAAGAGTGGGAAGACAGTGGCCCTGGGAAATGGGTTAAAACTGAGCAGGCTACTGCTGTATCCAATAAGAACTCAAGTATTTTTGCCTGCTACATCAGGAGTTACCTCAGGCTTTTTTGAGGAGATTGTAAGATGTCCAGTGGGAGCTGTAGAGGACCTTGGGCCTCATCAGTCCTGTACCTTCTTGGCCATTATGGGTCTGGGTGTCTTAGACTCCCTCTTAAGCCTGAGGCAGTCTTTCTTCCAGTGGCCTTCTTGATTACAGAAGGCACACTGATTTTTGCCTAGAGGCTGGTGAATGGTGGAGGGGCTCTTGTTTGAACATTCCAGTTGCTGATCTCATGACATTTCCTTGATGGGGGTAACCCTGAGACAGTAGGGGGCCTGTAGCAGCCTCTAACAGTTGTGCTTTTTTGCCAATTCAGTTTTTTTTTTCTGCCTCTTCCTCTGCCCTGTCCCTATTATTGTAAACCCCAAAAGCAGTGTTTAAGAGTTGACTCATGGAGGTTTGGGGTCCCATTGATACTTTTTATAGCTTCACTTCTTAATGTTGGAGGCAGACTAAGTAACACAGTGCACACCCAGGAGAGCTCACTCTTCTAGGGAGTCTGTAATAGTATATTTCCTGAATGCATCAACTAAATAGCCCTGAAATAGAGCGAGATTTTAATCTTTCTTCTGAGTTATTTCTCTCACCTTTTCATAATTTACTGGTTTAACTGCATACTTCTTCATACTGACTATTAAACAAATTAACATTTGATTTCTGGATTCAATATCTTGAGATCCTCTTTGGTAATCTCAGGGTCTAGATCTGGAACTGCCTCTCCTCCCACACTATACATGGCATGGCCTGGATTATGCACAGTCACTCCATTTGCATATTCATGAGCAATACCTTGAATTCTTCGTTTTTCCTTTACAGTACAACAAGTGGGTGATAATTTCTTCATGTCATGCCAAGTTAAATCAAAAGACATGGTCAACTTAACAAACTCTTCCATAAACTTTTCTGGGTCCTCCAAAAATCAACCACATTTTTCCCTGCATAAAGCCAAATCAAACATAGAGAAAGGCACATATATGATTGTTTCTCCATTTCCATCAGCTGCCTCCTGCAATAGACACAAGTTCAGTTTAGGGGGCTGATATGGGGCCCACTCCTAGTAGTACTAGTAGTACTGGTTGGCTTATTTCCTCAGGCAGTGGGAAATAGGGACCAGGGCTTGTTGAATGAAGGGGAGGGAGGTTCCTGATGACTTTGGAGTAGAATTTTGCACTAAGAACTAGTGGGGCCCCTCTCAGAATAAGGGTGCTGGGGAGGCTCCAAAGAGGAAGCACAGACCTCCTATGGTGAGCAACTAGGAGGGGGTCATCTAGGGTAGCTGATGCAGCTTCCAGGTCTCTGGGAGTATGAGACATTCTATGCCAGAGACATTCTATAGCTAGAATATGTCAGAGACATTCTATAGCTAGCCCTTGAGTTAGCATTCTGGTAGAGGGTTACATAAGCCTGTACATAGAGTATTTCTTCCCATTTTCTTTCCTTTTTATAAAACAAGTCTAATTGTACAATATCGTTATGACATAAAGAACCATGTCTAGGCTAGATTTGTTGATTTGCCAATTTTTATTGAACCCAAACATGATTACCATAGTAAATGAGTTTTTTCTTTTTTAATTTGGCTGATAATGTGAACTTACTCTAGTGTCTAAAAGACACTCTAGTGCAAGTCTTTTAGGATACTTGCTATTGTCCCTATGTCTAGTAAGGGTCACTACAAGGGGTTTCAGTTAGCCTAAGTTTAGCAAATGCCTACTTACTTTTCTCTTTTTGTTTCCCATTTTCTGTTGATAGCAAAGTGTTACAAAAATAGACTACAAGCTTCAAATGGGCAGTTGGGTGTTAAGCCTAAATTCCACAGAGAGCGAGGGTTGTGCAGAGAGAGAGGCAAAATGGTGACTGTGTAAGGGAGAAAGGAAAGGGTAAACAGTGTTGCCAAGATGGAGATCTCAGAGGCTCTGACTTGCCAGAGAACCTACCTGGTAGCAGAGACACTGAAAAAGAATATTTGGGTGGCCACTTGTCTATGCCGTAGGTGGCTTTGGCAGGCTAGGGGCTTGGGAACTACCATTTCCTTTGACCAAGAGGGGCTTGAGCAAGGCAGTTATAAGACAGCACATAGGAAAGGGTTTGCAATTGGCAATTAAGAAAATAATACTTCTAACATTAGGGCAGAAAAGGGTAAGACTAATATTACCCTGGGGGTGTGCCTATAACCACAATACTAGAGGGAATGTCAACACCAAGTACCCCAAAGCTCCTGGGGGCAGTCAAATTACCAATGCTGAAAATTCACAGTGCCCAAATTACAGCCAATAAGGGTTCCCTTGCCAAATGCTGAAAACACTGGGCCAACCAGGGGGTGGCCAGCAGTGAACCCAAGACCAAGTTGGGGTCACAGAACAACATGACTCTGGCATCTCAGAGTGAACAAAACAGGGGTCTCTCACAACCAAGTGTCTTGCTTTAATTGCCCACACGTAATTAACATAAAGTTAAAAGCAAACACAAGACTACCCATTTTAGGACTGAAAATGAAATGACTGATGGAACAATACAATGGAGCCAGAAGACAAAGAACTGGGAGAAGAGGTGACAAGGACCTGCTTTCCAGCACTCAAATGATAAGGGACTTCTAAGCTAAAGGCTGTTATTTTATTCCCTAGTTCTGATACTATGGGAGTGGGGGTGGAAGGGACAGTCACTTCTTCACCAGAGCAGAAACAGAGCTGACTGATCTTTTGTGTGGGACCTGGGTAAAGATGTCTCCAGGATACCTCAGCTTGCTTGGGCTTGGCTCAACTGCGGCAGTGGGAAGGGCTTGTATGTGTGGTAACCCACTGGGCTGCCAGTGGGAGGGGCGGGTGTCACATGAGGTAGACTGCACTATGGCCACTCCACCAGTAGGCTCAACTGTGGCAATGGGATAGTCCTGCCCAGGTTGGTAACCCACCAGACTACGGGCAGGAGAAGCAGGCCTTACACAAGGTAGTGGCACTATGGCTGCTTGCCCTTGTGATGAGCTCTGCTGCCTGCCAGGGAAAATGTAGCTCTGAAAAGAGCCCTTCATTAGTGTTAGAGTATTATGGCTCTGCTTTGCTTCCTCTCTGCTCCTCATCTCGCCAACTGCCATACCATTGACTGCTCTCCTGCCTTCCTGCCCTCCTGTCGATGATTGCCATCCTGCCAACTGCCATCCAGATGATTACTTTCCTGCTGACTGTCACCCTGTGGATTGCCAGCAGGCTGATCTCTCACTGCCGCCTGGCCAGTCCTTGACTACTGCCCAGCAGACTGCCGCTGGCTGACTGCCACCTTGCAGACTGCCACTCCCGGATCTCTGACTGCCATCTCTCATGAAGGCATCTTCTTTCTTCACCCTGCATTGGGTGCCAAGCTGATGCAGAGCAGGTGAGCCCCAAAGTGGATTTTAGCTCAGGAGGGTTCTGGGCTTTGCCCAGGAGAGAATTAAAGGGCAAGCCAGAGATAGAAGAAAACAGCATTATCAAATAAGCAGTGTTACATCTCTGTGACTGCTCCTGCCGAGCAGGGCTACCCTGTAGGCAGAGAGAGCAGCTCAGGGAAGTTTTGTGGTCATATTTATGCCCACTTTTAATTGCATGCAGATTGAGGGGTGGTTTATGTAGAAATTTCTAGGAAAGAGGTAGTGATTTTTGGCTCATTGGGTCATTTCCACAGAAAGGGGCATTAACTCTGTGTTGCCATGGCAAATGCAAATTGAAATGGCACACTTTGGGGGCATCTGATTGAAAGCTGCTTCTGTCCTGGCCCTGTTTTAGCTAGTCCTCAATCTGGTCCAGCATCCGAGCCCTGGCTCTGGAGTCCAGTCTCGCCTCCTACCTCATATCCAGCCTTTCCTTACAGTTATTATTATAAGTGGTAATGTTTACATGCTTCAGACTACTCCATCCTACAGGGAAAGCTAAGTGTTCAGAGCCTGTATTTAAAAACAGTCTTTTTGGAAGGCTATATGAGCAAGCTTTTGAAGTCTGCTGCGAATTTCAGAATAGCTAGTGAAGGACCCCCAAACAGAAAGTGAATAAACAGACAATACTGCAGTGTGATAAGTGATATGTCACCTTTAGGGGAGTAATTGCTACCTAAGTCAAGGCTAAAGAAGCTAGATTTAGGCAGTCAGGGGACACCTTTTGGAGGCAGTGTTGTCTAAGATGATGACCTAAAGGTTATGTTGGCCTGTACCTCAGACTGAGGAATAATACCAAATTTCTTTCCAATTAGTTTCCACTGGAACCGTCTCATGTGATTTTTGCAGTGATTGTAGGGTTTGTTTATATCTCCACTCTACAAATAAGGATAAATCTTCCTTACAGGATTTAGGTGGAGTGTTCAGGTTTTTCAGCTTAAGTTTTTTGATTCCGCAGCTGTAATCTTTATCTGCCTTACCTTGCTGTTTTTCATAAATATGTTTTGAAAACAAAGTGTGTTGTTGAGATCTATTCTCTCATCAGTGAAAGTATGGCTGTACTTTCCAGTTGCCTTTTGTGTAATGTAAAAAGTTAGATACAGTATTATAAAGATTTTAGAGGGAAAAAGGGAAAAATTTTCTTTAATTCAGTCTTTTCTTTTGCCTTGTTTTTATGTAGTTGGAATAATAACCATAAGTGTGTTTATGTATATATGTTTTTTTCAGGAGAAGCATGAATTTCTTTAGGTTTATTTTTAATAGAAAAATAAATAGAAGTGCAAGAAGTCCATAGAAAAATAAATACAAATGGCCAATACATAAATGCAATGATACTTGACTTCATAAATAAATTGTATGTAAAGCAGAAGTATATATTTTCTTTTTTTTCTTTTTTTTTAGAGGGAGCGCATAGGAGTTTCATTCTTGGTATTTGTTTTTTTTTTTTTTTTTTTTAGAGG
>JAPYYA010003673.1:0-12612 GCA_028533165.1 Leontopithecus rosalia | reverse complement strand
GAGCTTCTGAAAGAAGCATTACACACAGAAAGAAACAACCAGTATTAGCCTTTCTAAAAATATACCAAAAAGTAAAGAACACCAACGTAAAGAAGAATTTACATCAACGAATGGATAAAACAGCCAGTTAACATCAAATGGTAGTAACCCTAAATTTAAATTGACTAAATCCCCCAATCAAAAGACACAGCCAAAACCCAACGGCATGTTACATCCAGACCGGTTTCACATGCAAGGATACACAAAGACTCAAAACAAAGGGATGGAGAAAGATTTACCAACCAAATGGAGAGCAAAAATAAATAAATAAAAAGCAAGAGTTGCAATCCTCGTATCAGATAAAATAGATTTTAAAGCAACGAAGATATAGTGGTAAAAGGATCAATGCAACAACAAGAGCTAACGATCCTAACATCCAGATACATAGAGACTTAGATTCAATGAGACAAAATTAATAAGGATATCAAGGACTCAAACTCAGATCCGGAACAAGTAAACTTAATAAATATTTATAGAGCTCTCCACTTCAAATACACAAAATATACATTCTTGTCAATACCGTATCACAGCTACCCATAGGTTTAAATGAAACACTGATTGGCCATTATTAATAACCTTTTTTTTCAGAATAAAGCAATATTTCCGTTCACCCTCCCTCTTTCTCTTCCTCTCCTTTACTCCTTTTTTTTCTTTCCTTCTCTCAAAAAAAGAAAAAAAAAAAAGAAATCAACTTGTAAACCTCTAGATCCAGGTCGGCAGTGTCTCTCTCATTGCTTGATTTCGTTCCCTCCCTCCCTTCCTTCCTTAAAAAAAAAAAAAATTAAAAAAAAGAAGTCAACTTTCTCCTCCCAAACCTACCCCCTGGCACCCCAACCCCAAAAAAGAAAGCCCCAGGCCAGCATTTTCCAAAGTGTTTTCCCAAAGTTTAGAAAATGTAGGACTGGCCAGGCGCAGTGGCTCAAGCCTGTAATCCCGGCACTTTGGGAGGCCGAGGCAGGTGGATCACAAGGTCAAGAGACCGAGACCATCCTGGTTAACATGGTGAAACCCTGTCTCTACTAAAAATACAAAAAATTAGCTGGGCATAGTGGCACGTGCCTGTAATCCCAGCTACTCAGGAGGCTGAGGCAGGAGAATTGCCTGAACCCAGGAGGCGGAGGTTGTGGTGAGCCAAGATTGCGCCATTGCACTCCAGCCCGGGTAAACAAGAGCGAAACTCCATCTCAAAAAAAAAAAAAAAAAAGAAAAGAAAATGTAGGATTAAACAAAGCCAAATAGGTTTCTTTACTTGAGGACATCTGAGCACCTTTAAAGTGCTATGGTTGATTGTAAAGAGGGAGTATTCAGCATGATCTGTAAGAAGCCCTGTTGCTCCCAAAGGGCATAAAGAAATGAACTCGCATAACACACTCTGGAAAATGCTGATCTTTGCCATAACACTTTTTATTGCTTCATGCAACAGCAAAAACTGTGGGAGTTATGGTTTCTAGGATTCTGTTATCTCTGTCACTAATTTACCATGTATGTAGGACATGTCACATGTCCATAGAGATTACTCTATGGGCTTCAGTTCCTGTATCTGTAAAATAAGGGTGCTGAAAAAGAGACCCAAAAATTTAACAAAGTTGTATGGTTTATTAATCGAGGAAATAAGAATAGAGAACCCCTCCTTCCCTCCCTTTCTTTCTTATTAATATATATTTTATTGCATTTTAGGTTTTGGGGTACATGTGAAGAACATGCAAGATTGCTGCATAGATACACACATGGCAATGTGGTTTGCTGCCTTCCTCCCCATCACCTATATCTGGCATTTCTCCCCATGTTATCCCTCCCCAACTCCCCACACCCCCTGTCCCTCCCCTAGTTCTCCCTCACAGACCCCAGTGTGTGATGCTCCCCCCACTGTGTCCATGTGTTCTCATTGTTCAACACCACCTATGAGTGTGGTGTTTGATTTTCTGTTCTTGTGTCAGTTTGCTGAGAATGATGGTTTCCAGGTTCATCCATGTCCCTACAAAGGACACAAACTCATCGTTTTTTATGGCTACATATATTGCCACATTTTCCCTGTCCAGTCTATCATCGATGGGCATTTGGGTTGGTTCCAAGTCTTTGCTATTGTTAACAGTGCTGCAGTGAACATTCGTGTGCATGTGTCCTTATAATAGAATGATTTATAATCCTTTGGATATACACCCAGTAATGGGATTGCTGGGTCAAATGGAATTTCTATTCCTAGGTACTGGAGGAATTGCCACACTGTCTTCCAAAATGGTTGAACTTATTTACACCCTCACCAACAGTGTAAAAGTGTTCCTATTTCTCCACATCCTCTCCAGTATCTGCTGTCTCCAGATTTTTTAATGATCATCATTCTAACTGGTGTGAGATGGTATCTCAATGTAGTTTTGATTTGCATTTCTCTAATCACCAGTGATGATATTTTTTCATATGTTTGTTGGCCTCATGTATGTCTTCTTTTGTAAAGTGTCTGTTCATATCCTTCTCCCACTTTTGAATGGGCTTGTTTTTTTCTTGTAAATCTGTCTTAGTTCTTTGTAGATTCTGGATATTAGCCCTTTGTCAGATGGGTAGATTGCAAAAATTTTTTCCCATTCTGTTTGTTGCTGATTCACTCTAAGGACTGCTTCTTTTGCTGTGCAGGAGCTCTGAAGTTTGATTAGGTCCCATTTGTCTATTTTGGCTTTTGTTGCCAATGCTTATAGTGTTTTAGTCATGAAGTCCTTGCCTATGCCTATGTCCTGAATGGTTTTGCCTAGATTTTCTTCTAGGGTTTTTATGGTGTTAGATCTTGTGTTTAAGTCTTTAATCCATCTGGAGTTAATTTTAGTGTAAGGTGTCAGGAAGGGGTCCAGTTTCTGCTTTCTGCACATGGCTAGCCAGTTTTCCCAGAACCATTTAATAAACAGGGAATCCTTTCCTCATTCCTTGCTTTTGTCAGGTTTGTCAAAGATCAGATGGTTGTAGATGTGTGGCATTGCCTCCGAGGCCTCTGTTCTGTTCCATTGGTCTATAGCTCTGTTTTGCTACCAGTACCATGCTGTTTTGATTACTGTAGCCTTGCAGTATAGTTTGAAGTCAGGCAGTGTGATGCCTCCAGCTTTGTTCTTTTTGCTTAGAATTAATTTGGCTATTCAGGCTCTCTTTTGGTTCCATAGGATGTTTAAGGTGTTTTTTTCCAGTTCTGTGAAGAAGGTCATTGGTAGCTTGATGGGGATAGCATTGAATCTATAAATTACTTTGGGCAGTATGGCCATTTTCACAATACTGATTCTTCCTAACCACGAGCATGGAATGTTTCTCCATCTGTTTGTGTCCTCTCTTATTTCGTTGAACAGTGGTTTATAGTTCTTCTTGAAGAGATCCTTTACATTCTTTGTTAGTTGTATTCCTAGGTATTTTATTCTCTTTGTAGGAATTGTGAATGGCAGTTTGTTCTTGATTTGGCTCTCTTTAAGTCTGTTACTGGTGTACAGGAATGCCTGTGATTTTTGCACATTGATTTTGTATCCTGAGACTTTGCTGAAGTTGCTTATCAGTTTCAGGAGATTTTGGGCTGAGACAATGGGGTCTTATAAATATACAATCATGTTGTCTGCAAATAGAAACAATTTGACTTCCTCCTTTCCTAACTGAATACACTTTCTTTTTCTTGCCTGATTGCTCTGGCTAGAACTTCCAATACTATATTGCATAGGAGTGGTGAGAGAGGGCATCCTTGCCAAGTGCCTGATTTCAAAGGGAATGCTTCCAGTTTTTGTCCATTGAGTATGATATTGGCTGCGGGTTTGCCATAAATAGCTTTTATTATTTTGAGATATGTTCTGTCAATACCTAGTTTATTGAGAGTTTTTAGCATAAATGGCTGTTGAATTTTGTCAAAGGCCTTCTCTGAATCTATTGAGATAATCATGTGGTTTTGTCTTCAGTTCTGTTTATGTGGTGAACTACGTTTATAGACTTGCGTATGTTGAACCAGCCTTGCATCCCTGGGATGAAGCCTACTTGACGGTGGTGGATAAGCTTTTTGATGTGCTGTTGCAATTGTTGCTTACCAATATTGTTTTGCCAGTATTTTACTGAAGATTTTTGCATCAATGTTCATCATGGATATTGGCTTCAAGTTTTCTTTTCTTGTTGAGTCTCTGCTGGGTTTTGGTATCAGGATGACGTTGGTCTCATAAAATGATTTGGGAAGGATTCCCTCTTTTTGGATTGTCTGGAATAGTTTCAGGAGTGGTACCAGCTCCTCTTTGTATGTCTGGTAGAATTCGGCTGTGAACCCATCTGGACCTGGGCTTTTTTTGGTTGATAGGCTATTAATTGCTATCTCAACTTTAGCCTTTGTTATTGGTCTATTCAGTGTTTCAATTTCTTCCTGGTTAAGGCTTGGGAGGATGCAATTGTCCAGGAATTTATCCATTTCTTCCAGGTTTACTAGTTTATGTGCAGAGCTGTTTGTAATAATCTCTGATGGTGGTTTGTATTTCTGTGGAATCTCTGGTGATATCCCCTTTATTGTTTTTTATTGCATCTATTTGATTATTCTTTCTTTTCTTTTTTATTAATCTGGCTAGTGGTCTATTTTGTTGATCTTTTCAAAAAACCAGCTCCTGGATTTATTGATTTTTTGAAGGGTTTTTTGTGTCTCTCTCTCTCCTTCAGTTCTGCTCTGATCTTAGTTATTTCTTGTCTTCTGCTACAGTCTCTCAGACCACAGTGTAATCGAGTTAGAACTCAGAATTCAGAAACTAACTCAGAACCACATAGCCTCATGGAAACTGAACAACTGGCTCCTGAATGTTGACTGAATAAACAATGAAATGAAAGCAGTTATAAAGATATTTTTCGAAACCAACGAGAACCAAGACACAACATACCAGAATCTCTGGGACACATTTAAAGCAGTGTCTAGAGGGAAATATACAGCAATAAACGCCCATGAGAAGCAAGGAAAGACCTAAAATCGACACCCTATCATCATGCGTGATCTCAGCTCACTGCAACCTCCACCTCGCAGGTTCAAGCTATTCTCCTGCCTCAGCCTCCCAGGTAGCTGGGACTATAGGCATGTGCCACCATGCCCTGCTAATTTTTGTATTCTTAATAGAGACGGGGTTTCACCAGGTTAGTGAGGCTGGTTTCGAACTCCTGACTCATGATCTCCCTACCTTGGCCTCCCAAAGTGCTAGGATTACAGGCCTGAGCCACTGTGCCCGGCCCCCTTTTTTTTTTTGAGACAGGGTCTTCCTATGCTGCCCAGGCAGGATTTCATGGATCACTAGAAAATAAGAACAAGGAACTCCTCCCACCCTTCCTTTCTTTCCTTTTTTTGAGACAGAGTCAAGCTTTGTTGCCCAGGCTGGAGTACGGTGGCATGATTTCAGCTCACTGAGACCTCCACCTCCTGGACTCAAGCAATCCTCCTACCTCAGCCTCCTGAGTAGCTGGGACTACAGGCATGTGCCAGCATGCCCAGCTAATTTTTGCGTGTGTGTGTGTTTTTTTTCTTTTTGGGTAGAGACAGGGTTTCGCCATGTTGTCCAGGCTAGTCTCGAACTCCTGAGCTCAAGCGATCTGCCTATCATGGCCTCCGAAAGTCCTGGGATACAGCTGTGAGCTACTGTGCCCAGCTGAAAGGTATTTCCATAGTAAATGTTAATCTACAAAGAGAAAAAAAAGGCACCAGAATTACGCACTGAGTCAGGCCTCGGTGGCTCATGCCTATAATCCCAGTGCTTTGGGAGACAGGGGAGGAGGACTGCTTGAGGCCAGGAGTTAGAGACCAGCCTGGGCAACATGGTAGAACCCTATCTTTACAAAAAAAATTTTTACACACACACACACACACACACACACACACACACACACACACACACACATATATGCATACATAAAACTAGCCAGGTGTAGTGGTACGTGCCTATGGTCCTAGCTACTTGGGAGGCTGACGCAGGAGGATTGCTTGTGCCAGGAGTTCAAGCTGCAGTAAGCTATGATCCTGTCACTGCACTCCAGCCTGGGCAAAAGAGTGAGACTTTCTTAAAAACAAAAACAAAAAACCTAAAGAAAAACCATAAAGAAAGAGAAATGTAAAACTATACTAATGCTTCACTCCTGTCAAATCTAAGGTAATAATATTGTTACAGACCATAGGCATTTGGACTCCCCATGTAATGAAAATTAACAAAGGGACAAACAGATTTCCCAGACAAAGCTTTTCTTCTGGGGCTTGTCCTACTGTGCTAGAGTGTAAGGGAGACAGACAACGGAGGCTGGTTCCCTGAAAAGAGCCAGTAAGGATTTTTTTATTAGCCAAAGTGCAGGAATTGACATCATGGGTAAGGTATGTAGGCCGGGCTGGGCAAAGCATGTGAGGGGTAGGGTATGCAGATTAGTAAAGCTGGTTGTGCTAGTTATCTTGAGTATTGGTTAACTGGTGGTCTGGTTGGCAAAAACAAGGCTGTAAATCAACTATACAGCATTCCTTTCAGAGGTGAGACACCCAGCAACCTTGGTTCGATTTTGGATCTCCTAAGGCCAGTTTCTGGAGTTCTTTAGGTAAAAGGCATGGTTAAACATTATCAAAGCACAGAAGAATGGCTATTTTCTTTGTATAACTAAAGCCTTGGGATTAGTGGGTATAGCGCCAGTGAGGCAGTGGTGTGGGATTTGTGATTAGTGGGAATGCATGAAAGAATGCTAGTGGGGGTGAGCAGAAGCCAAGCCCCATCCCCATTCTGTTCTTAATATATTATTCAAACCAAGAAGCTTGAGAGCAAAAAGGGGTACATACCACAGGGGACGCCAGAACACATGTGGCCCAGGTCAGGGCAGGCAAAGTGGGATGAATGGTCATACCTATAGCTAAATCTCACAATTCCAGAGCAGCTTAGAAATAAAGGAAAGTTTTAAAAGAAATAAAGAAGGCTAGGTGTGGTGGCTCACACCTGTAATCCCAGAACTTTGCGAGGCTGAGGTGGGAGGATTACTTGAGCCCAGGAGTTCCAAGACCAGCCTTGGAAACCTAGTGAGACCCTGTTTCTGTTAAAAAATAAATAAAATTTCTTAAAAACAAAAAAACCCAAACCTAAGTTAACAGAAAATGGCTTCCCTTGTCATACCCCAATCACATTTTACTTAATGTGACAACATTGAGAGTTTACTATATGTCAGCATGTTCTCAGAGCTTTCAGCTGTATTAACTAATTTAACTATCCCAGTATCTTTTTGACTGATGGGGCCAGGGTTAGCAGTAACTTGCCCAAAGTCACAAAGAGCTAGGATTACTTTATTTCTTTGTAAAACTTCAGTTATATTCTTGGCTGCATTTCAAGAGCAACAAGACAAAAAGAGACTGTGAACACCAAGCAGAAGCAGAATCAGCAATAAACCCATCTTTTGAAGGTATCTTTAAAAAGAGACTAGAGGGGGAGTTTAGAAAGCCACAACCAAGCTAATATGTCTCTTTGGAGCCACTGAATATAGAGGCAGATGACCTCCACCTAGCACTGAAAACCCTAAAAATACCAATAACATAAAACAACAACATTTACAACAGCAGCAACTCACTAAGGAAAAGATGAATTATGGTCCATTAAAAATATTAAGACAGAGCTAGTGAGTTGCAGAGGTGGGCCTAGCATTCAGTTTCTTATATCTATGTATAATCTTATCTTTGCATTTTTTTCTCTAAAATTTGAAGGAAAAATGTCCAGAGTAGACAAATATAATTCCACTCCAGAAATAAGAAGTGAATACACACCTGACAGTGTACTTTTTGTGTTTAAAACGATCACTCACATACAGCAAAAAATGACTTAACTGAAAGGAGAGCATATGAAATCAAAGCAAAAGAAAAGTGGCTTTCAGAATATTTACAGCTAGACTACATGTTCCTTGATGGCAGGATGACACTTTGTTATACTTAATCAATCATCCATCCATCCACCCATCTACCATCTGGCTTCAAGAATCAACAGGAATATGTCGAGTAAAAAAAGGATAGGTTGGCCTGGCATGGTGGCTCACATCTATAATCCCAGCATTTTAGAAGGCTGAGGCAGGCGGATCATGAGGTCAGAAGTTTGAGACCAGCCTGACCAACATGATGAAGCCCTGTCTCTATTAAAAATACAAAAAAAAAAAAAAAAAAAAAAAATTAGCCAGGCATGTGCCTGTAATCCCAGCTAGTCAGGAAGCTGAGGCAGAAGAATCACTTGAACCTGGCAGGTAGAGGTTGCATGCCACTGCACTCTACCCTGGGCAACAAGAGCGAGCTCAAAAACAAACAAAAAGGATAGGTTATTCCAGGTGGAACAAAACAGGATACATATATAGAAATAACTCCTGTCCCAGTTAGTGTACCACTCTCAGTTCTCATAACCCTAGAAGTCTATTATCTACTAATTCTGAAGCATAATTACTTACATTTCGACTAAACTTTAAGTTTCCCAAGGGTAGGTATTTCATTTGTTCTTCTTAGAATCCTTACCATTCACCACAGACTACAATGCATATAGTATTTGAATGAATCAATGTTAGCACTACCATGAATGCTAAATATCATATCCAAGGCCTAAAGGTACATATGTTTTGAGTATGGGTATGAATTAGATCAAAAAACCTCAAATGGCTGGGCACGATGGCTCACACTTGTAATCTCAACACTTTGGGAGGCTGAGGCAGGAGGATAGCTTGAGGCTAGGAGTTCAAGGCCAGCCTGGGTGAAACAGTGAGCCCTTGTCTCTACTAAAAACAATTAGGCTGGGTGCAGTGGCTCACACCTGTAATCCCAGCACTGAGGCAGGTGGATCACTTGGGGTCAGGAGTTTGCAGCTAGCCTGGCCAGCATGGAAAAACTCTGTCTCTACTAAAAATGCAAAAATTATCTGGGAGTGATGGTACATATACCTATAATCCCAGCTACTTGGGAGGTTGAGGCATGAGAAACTCTTGAACCCAAGAGGTGGAGGTTGCGGTAAGCCAAGATCACATCACTGCACTCCAGCCTGGGTGACAGAGTGAGACTGTTTCAAAAACAAAACAAAACAACAAAAAAAACCAATTAGCCAGGCGAGGTGGTGTGCACCTGTAGTCCCAGCTATTCAGGAAGCTGAGGCAAGAGGATCATTTGAGACCTAGGAGACTGATGCTGCAGTGAGCTATAGAGCATGCCAGTGCACTGTAGTCTGGGAGGGAGAACAAGATCCTGTCTCAAAAAAAAAAAAGTCTCAAATGCCATACTAAGGTATTGGGTCTTTGTTCAGAACACAATAGAGGAACGACTGGAGCAAGGCACAGAATAGTAGGAGAAAAGCAGAACCATTATACTTCTGTTATAGAAAGACTACTGGAAGATGCTTGATCTACAAAAAGATGCGTGATGCAGAAAGACTTGTCAGAGGATTCTTGCTATAGTCCAGGAAAGTAAGTATTAATAAGGTTCTGGCTTTATCTCTAAAATGGGGACAATATAATAACACCTAATTTGCAAGGTTGTTTTAAGAGTTAAGATAATATGGACTGCTGGCCAGGCGTGGTGACTCATGCCTATAATGCTGGCACTTCAGGAGGCTAAGGCAGGCAGCTCGCTTGAGTTTAGGAGTTCAAGACCAGCCTAGGCAACACAGCAAGACCCTGTCTCAGGGGGAAAAAAAAAAAGTTAAAAGAAAAAAAAGATAATATGGACTGCCACTTGGAAAGCAGAAACAGGAGCCCATGAAAAGAAAAATGCCTTTTGAGGAACTTGGGCCTGTGCCAGGTCTGACCTGGACTGGATGAACTACATTTTAAAGATGTTGAAACAGTCTAAAAAAAACTCAGTTTCTAGACATTTAAAGCAGAGAATCAATTCCTGGAAAGTGGTGAGTTAAGAATGTATGTGGCTACACTGTGAAGACATGAATGGGCCTCTCCCACTCCGCCACCTTTACCTCAGAGCTCACACTCCAAATGCTTCAGCCTGACCTACAACCTCAAATAAGGTCCTCCTGAAGCAACAGATGGAAAATGGGAATAAGAGGGCTGAAAATGGCCCCACAGAGGGAAGCCTGACTCTAGGCCAACAGGTGTCGATTATTCATCCTATCTGGGTCTTCGGCAGAGGACCTGAGCAGTGATACCTACAGCAGTCAGTGCAGAGGCTGCCTTGGCCTGGCCATCCCCAAAAGTTTTGTTGTCTTCTAGCAGCTAGAATCTCCCAAAACTGAAGTAGCTCTGGAAGGAGACTGAAAAGTTTTCTCCAAAAGCAAGGAAAAATAGCCTATAAGCAGAGGGTGAAAAATTATGATGAGGTCCTGCAAGATAAACTGTAGAACTTGTCCAATAACTTTCACAGGTAATGGTACCTGCCATTTAGTGCCTCTGTGTTTATGATATAGAAAACAAGCATTGAGCCAGACACACAATATTTGATTGAACAAAGGAAATCACTGTTCTAATCAGGGACAACTGTTTTTATTGATGGCTTGACAGTGTACAGATAGATGGTTCACTCCAGATTTAGAGACAGTGACAAAACTGAGTCTAGATTTGAGCTTATTTATTTTTATTTTTGAGCCGTCACCCAGGCTGGAGGGCAGTGGTGTGATCTTGGCTCACTGCAACTTCCACCATCTGGGTTCAAGTGATTCTCCTGCCTCAGCCCCCCAAGTAGCTGGGATTACAGGCACGCACCCCTACACCTGGTCAATTTTTGTATTTTTAGTAGTGACAGGATTTCACCATGTTGGCCAGGCTGGTCTCAAACTCCTGATCTCAGGTGATCCGCTGGCCTTGGCCTCTCAAAAGTGCTGGGATTACATGCGTGAGCCACCGCGCCTGGCCTAGATTTGAGTTTAAAGAGGATTTGCAGAAAGAAATAGAACAGACATCAGAGAATACATTCAAATAAACTGAATTTAAAGGGAAAAAACCCAATTTCTCCTAAATTCCATTCGAAGCCAAAACATTCAGATTTTCTGTTACCAACTTAGCAAATGTTAAAAATAAAGGGTATATTTCTTATTGATAAGTTACTGTGGGTTCCACTAGTAGAGCTGGAGAGATAAGCAAACATGCTGGGTAAACCCTATAGTAAGCCTGAGACTGAGACTATGGCTGCACAGACAGAAGAGGAGGACAAAGAACAAAACAGAAACTCAAAGGTTTCCTTACCCAGGGCAGTCTTCACAAGACAGTTCAAATTCCAAACTGATAGATAATCAAAAGGAATAGGCACGTGAATGGCTTAGGAGTTGAAGGTAATTCATAATGGCTTAGGAGTTGAAGGTAATTATATGGTAAAATTTTGTTTTTCTTCCCATTATGGAGACTAAGAGTCTAAATAAATATGGAAGTGGGGGACCTATTACTTTAAATATTCAGTGAAAAAGAATTACAAGCTATATATAATGGCTTAATATTGGCCACTCAGTCCATTCTGATGAACTCCCGCCAAACAGAATACCTGCTATTTAAAGAATCTTTGTTGGCATGTCAAATGAAAAATGTGTTCCTCCTGAGTTTCTTCTGAAGTCTACAGTTAGAATCTTGTATATAGTGGTCCTTGTAAAAGAAGTACTAGTGGTTGTGATGATGAACAAGTTTTGAGATTGTTCAGGTGTAAGAGACCCTCTCCGTAAGAGACATCACCAAGGCCTCTTATGAAAAAAAAAGAAGTAGAAAACCAGACAAAACTCTTACCCTCACAAGGATTATTAGAGGCCTTTCTTGTTAACTATAATTTTTCTTCAACTCCATTGCTTATCCTGTGCTACCCACTTGTAACAGAACACTAGGAGAGGATATTATGGTCTATTTGTAATATGAAACAGATATTCTTGGCCTTGTTAAGGCAATGTAAGTCTGCATCTTAAAACACTATTTTACATTTTTTTAGGATCTTGTCTTAGTCTGTTTTCTGTTGCTATAACAGAATATCATAAACTGGGTGATTTAAAAAGAAAAGAAATTTATTTCTTAAAGTTCTGGAGGGTGGGAGGTCCAAGACCACCCCAGTATCTGCTGAGGGCCTTCTTGCTGTGCTATAACATGGCTAAGGGCATCATATAGTAAGAGGGCAAGAGCATGTATGTCAGCTCAGGTCTCTCTTCCTCTTATAAAGACACCAGCCCCATTATGGCACCCCCACCCCGATGATTTTATCTAATCCTAATTACTTTCCAAAGGTTCATGCATGTCAGCTCAGGTCTCTCTTCCTCTTATAAAGACACCAGCCCCATTATGGCACCACCACCCCGATGATTTTATCTAATCCTAATTACTTTCCAAAGGTTCTATGTTCAATTGACATACAAAGGGGATTAAGTTTCCAACACATGAAATGTGGGGAACAGCAAACCATAGTACGTATCTATAATAAAAATTAAGATGATAGAAGGATCCAAGATGGTCGATAGCTAACATCTCGAGATTGCAGCTCCCAGTTAAAGCTCATAGAACTAGAGGACGCCACACTTTCAGACAAATTCTGGTCGCTCAGGAGCAGAAGATTCCCAGTGGAGGAGCCACACGGGGCAGTAGTTTCGCCGGCACCTGCGCACGGCAGCTCTCGGAGCTGACTAGGCGGGGCTGGCTCCCCTTCTG